>NDGM011227017.1:2171-12563 GCA_002564305.1 Octomys mimax | reverse complement strand
TGGGATTATGGGTCTGAGCACTGCTGGGATTATGGGTCTGAGCACTGCTGGGATTATGGGTGTTGAGTGCTATACCCTGCAAGGGGTGGATAGCCTGAATGTAACGCAAGAGAGACAGATAGATGGACTTCCACTCTGTTGCCCTTGTTACTTCTACTTCTCCATTTTGCTCTTGCTCTTTGCAGCTGCCATGAAAGGTTGCTTTCTGCCATGTGCCGTTCTACCTCAGAGCCAGCTGAAACCTGTGATAACTGTGAGCTAAATAAACCTTTCTTTCCTTCATTTTGAATGTCATATATTTGTCCCAACAACGAGAGGAAAAATAACTGAGACAGGCACACAATGGAGGGAGTGCAGCCCTCTCTTAGACATCAGTATTACTGATGTACTTGATACTACCTCTAGGATGTCTAGTTTGGGCCACTCTGGCTAAAAGCACCGCATACACTGTAACCTCTTTATCTTGATCCTAGGCCACCATCTTTTCTCCATCTCCATCCCTCTAGTGGGGCACATGGAGCCTCAGACTACTTCACACAGCTATAGAGTTTCAAAAGTCTGTACTGCAAACAAGCATTAGGTTAACCTATCCTCTGGTAAGACTTCCTTAATACTCTGTGCCCGGGTGGATATCCAGACTCCCGTTTTTTACTGTAGCATCTCTAGGTTGTGACTTGAAACCCTTGCAATTCTTGGACTTGCCCTCACCTGTCTGGATGTTTCTCATTTAATTTGTTTGACATTTTGTTGTAAGGAAAGAAGAGCAAGCACACACACACCAGTCCTCTTCCTCAGCAGATGAGATAGTTCATGCTCACCAAGTATCTCATTCCACTCCCCTGCAGTGACCTTGTGACCTTGAGCCAGGTACCACCGTAGGGTGATTTGGCTAAAAGCCACTGTCTCTCCTCTGTTTCTCTTCTCCTGCTATGACAAGCCACAGAACTAATGAGAAAGCTCCAATTTGGAGGGGTAGATGTCTGTCCCACACAAGGTGCTGGAAGAACAAACAGCAAGCATTTGCTGCAATAAGCCTTGAGCTGCCAGAGAATTTGTTATTGTTTGCATCCAGTGAGTCACCTTACATGAAACACACTGCCCTGTCAGCAAAAGCAGGAAGGGGTAGATTCGCTTCTCTTCCTGTCTGGAAAGGCCATTTACTACTTTGAATCCTTCTTCTTGAGGAATGAGATACATTAATTAAGCTTCATGGCTGAGTCTTCGCGATGTAAAACTAAGCCTCACTTGGCCAGCTTGGTTGGATTTTAAACTTGGATTCATTGCGATAGCATGCGTTTTCATATGCAATTATGTTTGTTTTGCTGCCTAGGCGTGTATACAGCTTGCTGATGAGACACAAAGAGCTGGGCTGGCCAAATAGCTCAGTGGATTAAGGTACCTGCAAGCAGGTGCAGGGGTCAGGGGTTCAATCCCCAGGCCTGCTGTGATGGCCCCACCCTAGGGGTGTGCTGAGATGGCAATTGAGACTTGGAGTGTTGGTGCATACCTGTAATCCCAGCTCTTGGAAGGCTGTAAACAGGTGGATCATTATGAGCCCAATCTTGTAGTGAGACCCTGAACACCCTGTTGACCCTTCCCTAAAATACAAAAATTAATTAAATTAAATTAAATTAAAATTTAAAAAATGACAGAAAGTGCTACTCTAAATCTAAATACTAGAAGTCTGTGTCAATATCATCAGTGAGCTAAAAAGTTTTCACAGCAAGCATAAAACCCTGAGTGGCATGCGTGATGGATTGAACTGTGTCTCCCTCAACCCCAAGTTGTTGAAGTTCTCCTTTCAGAACTGTGAATATGGGCATTGGAGATGCCTGAATCATCAAGATGAGTTTGTAAGAGTGGCCCTTAATTTGATATGAATGGACCTTTTACAGGGAGGAAATTTGGACACAGAGACAGACAAACACAGACGAAAGATGATATGTGGATAAAGGAAGAACACCATGTGAAGCTGGAGGACTGGACTGAGGTATCACAGTCAGGGGACATTGGTGTCTATGGCAAGGTAGCAGATAATCCTGCAATGATTCTCCCTTGGTGTCTTTAGAAGGAACTATCCCGCTTGCACCTTGACTTTAGCCCTCCATCCCCAGACCTGTGAGGCAGCACATTTCTGTCATTTCAGATGCTTGTTTTCAGCACTTTTCAAAAGAGAAATCGTAGTAGACTAATGTGGAGTGACGCACACTAATTTCAGGGTGGTAGTTACACAGGGAGGCAAGATGAAAGGATGGATGGGAAGGACAGGCTTCAGTGTTGTCTGTAACATTTCCTCTCTTAAGAAAGGGATCTGTACAAATATGGTAAAGTACTAAGTGTGTTAGCTCTGAGTGGTCATGTACCCAGTGTCACCTTTTAAAGTGCATTTTTCTGTCTGTGTGGACTACAGCCAAAGCCCAGGACTATCAGGATATAAATTGCCTGCCTATAATTTCTCATCCTGCACAGCAGCTTAACCTAGCTGCATAGTTCAGTTTACATTCTAGGACCCTGGCTCTTATGCATTTCTATTTTCTGGACATTCTACATATTAGGTTGTTCATAACTGAAAACTCATAATGTTCACTACAATTCATAATTTAGCATTTTACAAATAAATACAATTATACCTTTTTTCCTTTTTTCATATTTAGGGTCTACAGGGTCTACAGGGGTCTCACTGCATACATTGGACTCGTAGTGATCTTCCTGTTTACAGCCTCCCAAATGCTGGGATTATAGGCATGCACCACCGTGCCCAGCCTCAATTACCACCTCAACATGCTCTGGAGGCGGGGCTGGCACAGCAGGCCAGGGGATCGAACTCCTAGCGCCTGTGTCATCCTAAGCAGATGCTTTAATCTGCTGAGCTATTTGGCCAGTGCTGCAACTGCACCTTTCAACAGTAAAGCCACAACAATAGCATCAGTAGGAGCAGTTTCTAAGGCTATGAGGGAAGGTGGAAGCTATAGGAAGGGCGATTTTATCTCCATGGCACTGGACAATGTTAGATAGTGGTGGTGCCCATGTGGGCACCTATAAAGCCTATAGGTAGAGTGAAGCCTGCCTAATTGACCAAGAATTGGTAAAAAGAAAAAGTGGGAATCCAGAGCTAGTCACTAGCGACAGCATCATTTAATTGAGAACTCAGAATCATGTAATCATCTTTGAATATAAAACATAACTCTGAGACTGCCAAAACTTAGACTTCATACTTGTTAGAAGTTTAATTTTAAAAATATACCATGAGTCTGACAAAGTATGTGCTTTGTAAATGTTTTGACCCTTGGCAAGAAACATGTGGCCCTCAATTTCCCTATCTGTATATTGAGCATTATAGCAGGCCTAGTACATAGGATTCCTGGTAAGAGTGAATGAATTCATTGTCTTCATAATGTGTACCACAGAACTATAGAACTATTTGCAGTTATTCTTATTTTTTAAAGTGTGTTTTTGATACAGGTTCTCACTATACAGCTCAGACTCACAGTGATCCTCCTGTTTTCAGCCTCTGCAGCACTGGGATTACAGGCATACACCCTCACGCCCCGTCTCTGTCACAGGCTCAGCAAGCCCCTGGGGAGTGGGGCGGGCATGGAATGTGGCACAGGGGATCAAACTCTGGTCCCTGCTCTCAGGCGCTTAGTCCACTGAGCTATCTCACTGGCCCTTCCAATTATTTTCAATTTAAGAAAAGTATTGACGCCCTGAAGATCCACTCCTTTTCTTAATCTCAATTGCAACAGCAACATGTTATATATGGAAATTATTAAAATCACATATTATTTTTGTTTTTGAGACAACCTCTTACTATGTATCTCAGGCTGGTCTTTATCTCCTTACTGAGCCCAGGCTGACTTCCAATTTCACAGTGATACTCCTACCTCCATTTCCGGAGTACTGGATTATAGTCATGAGCGAGTCACTCTTCTGGCTTCTTTGTCTGTTTTCCTGAAGAGAAGACTTAATTCAGGCAGCTTCTGATACTACAAATAACAAGGTAGAAGAGTTGGGATGAAGCCTCAGGTTACTGTCCCTCCCTGCAGAGGATTCACATACAGTGGACAAGAAGGGAAATGTCAACATCCTGGGAGATTTTTTTTCCATGGCCCTGTTGTAACAGAGTTTCAGAGAAGACTTACGTTTGCAAGTTTACAAATGATTCCCAATCTTTTCCGATTGGTCCCCAACTGCATTGTATTCCAAAGCTCTCTGTCAAATGTTTAATGTAATGTCAGGGAATGCATTCGGTGAGAGTCTTGCAACAGTTCCTTCCCTAGCACTTCCATAGAACTCCAGGGGAGAGAACCACCCTCGGTTACATGTAAGCTTTGATTTTGCTTAAGGCCTCAAGCCTTAGAGAGCTGCACACATTCCAAATCTCTGCCTTGCTTTCTTCACCGGGAAATGGTCCCACGGACAAGCTCCACTCCTGCCTCCCAGGCAGGAAGCTTCTGGCCTTTTGGAGCAGAGGCACAAGCTGGGAGTACCTGTAGGCAAACTGTCTCCAAACCAAGTATCTTTAACAAATGTACAGATGTTCCGATAATAAGGAAGAAAACCCCACTTCACCAGGCGGACTTGAAGTCCACAGAAATAATAGTAAAGCTGCTAAATCTATTTGCATTTCATACCCAATAATTTCAGACTCCCTTCCTAAAACCTCTGCCCTAAATTAGAGAGTATGGTTGTTCAGCACAGGCATTTCCTAAGTGCCACAGGTTTCGAAACAGTGGAAACACAGACAGCAGATTGTCTGTTCAGTAACTATTCTTGTGCCTGGTTTTCCTCGCTAAGAGAGAAAGGCCTGAGGACAATGGCTCTGTCACTCTTGTGAGCACGTTGTCGTAGGCCTGGGGGCAGGGCCCTGATGGAGCTACAACCTCCAATGTCAGAAGTCCCATTTTCAGAGCATACCTTGTAGAGTTTCACAGAGGAATGTGGCTCAGGGCACCCTTTGGTTCCCAGCATGAGCTCACAGTCCTGGAGAGCAGTAAATTATTTTGTGCTGCCGAGGACTTGTATGAGTTTTGGAACGGTAGGCTCATAAAGTCATGATTTATAATTAAATTAGACCTGAGGAAAATGTCCCAAGTCATATCTATTTGGCTTTCTCTGGCCTTTCTGAAAGACCCACAAACAGGCTGAATGGAAATTTCACTTAAGAAATTATTGTCATAAAACTTTATGGGACCATCTCACTGGTTAGGGGACTGTTAAACATCCCTGCAGGGGGAAAAACAAACACAATTAGACACAGACTAGCTACCCTGCTTGGGGGTGAAAACCAAAGTCACATTGGAAATGCCACATCCACAGAAGCATAGCATCCCTTTGGTCTGAGCTGGATTTTCTGACGTAAAATTATACTTAAAAATCTGCATGTTCTAACTTTTGGGGTTTTTTTTCCCTTTCTTTTATGTCCTCTGTTTTTAAGAGAATGTTTTGTTTCATTCTTTCTTTCAAACTTGTTTTTAATTTTAGCCAAGGACACATGAAATGTACCATCATAACTGTTTTCCAGTCTACAGTTCATTGCTACTATTTGGTACACTGACAGATTAGCGCAACCACCGCCACTCTGCCTCCTCAAACTCTTTTCATCTTGCAAAACTGAAACTGTGGCCCTCGAAGCAAAAACTTCCCATTGGTCTCTCAAGCCCTTGCCGGCCACAGTTGAACTTTCTCTGTCTAAAACTGACTATTCCAGGTACCGCATATAAGTGGAGTTCTGCAATATAATACACACAATCAGATATGTCTTTTCTTCCTAGTTTATTTTACTAGAGAAGATATTCTCAAGGTTATACCATTTTGTAGACCATGTCAGAATGTTTTCTCTTTTTAAGGTTGCCCATTACACAGATATACCACATTTTAAATACATTACTTCTTTCTTTTTCTGTTAATAAGCAATACCTTAAGCTGCCGGGAGTTCGGGACAGAACTGCAACAGTTGTGTATCTTTCCTGTTGCAGGAGTTTGCTGCCATTTATGGTGAGCCCAGGTTTGAAAGACCTGAGGAATTTCAGGGTTGCTCCTTCTGGATACCATTTAACCTAGCATTCCAGAAGGCAGGAGCATCTGAGGAGAACGTGAGAACAGTAAGCGCATGGCAAGAACAAATGTCAATGGACTAGGGAAGGCCTTGAGAGTGGGGTCCAAAGAATTGGCCTCCACTGAGTTTAAGCCTAAAGAGTTATGCACAAAGATGAAAAGAGAATTAAAACAAAGGAGAGACATAGCAAAGGGTGGTACTAATCTGCATGTCTGTTTCTATACCTGTTAAAATAAAAAAAAAACACAATCCAAAGCTGTTAGCCAGGTACCTGCACTTAAATTCTTCCTCCATAAAAGTTACCGAGTCCCCTCCACCTACAGTGCTTAAGACTGGGAGGATATGGCTCATCCTTTCTCCGCCATGCTTCTTGCCTGCTAGTCTTTTCTTCTTTCTTCCTTCTTCTGACATTCATCACTAAAACTGGACCTTGGTTTCTGAAGTGCTTAGGATAGCGCCTCAGGCACAGGAAGTGCTTCACAACTGCTTCATGAACTGAAGTTTTCATTTGGTCCCCTCCACCTTCCTTCAAAACACATTTCTCAGGGCTGGGGAGATAGCTCAGTGGAATAAGTGCTTGCCTTGCAAGCGCAGGATCCTGAGTTTGATTCCCTGGTACCACCAAAAAAAAAATAAATAAATAAAAAAAAAAATAATAAAAAATAAAAACCAAGAAAGGAAAAGAAAACACCCTTCTCCTCCCCTATAGCTTCCATCTTGGGTCCGCACACATGTGTGCCTCATCTCATCTGGTCTACCTGAGACCCCGCCCACCCCCACCCACCCCCGCGCGAAGGACCAGCCCTAGTCCCCCGTACTGCCCCATATCCATTCCAATAGGATGAAAGAAACTATCATGAACCAGGGAAAACTCAACAAACTCCAGTGCACACTGGTGGGAAAGGAACTACTCGCAGACAGAAGGAGGTGGTTCATAGAACAGTCACAGCAAATGGTAAAAAATTTCAGTTCTCATTAAAGAAGTCACGGGTAAACAATATCTCTGGTATTGAACAGGTGAATGTGTTTACAAACCAGGGAACAGTTATCCACTTCAACAACCCAAAGGTTCAGGCATCTCTGGCAGCAGACACTTTCACTATTACAGGCCATGCTGAGAAGAAACAACCGGCAGAAATGCTACCCAGCGTCTTGAACCAGCTTGGTGCAGGCAGTCTGACTAGCTTAAGGAGGCTGGCTGAAGCTCTGCCCAAACAATCTGCGGATGGAAAAGCACCGCTTGCTACTGGAGAGGAGGATGATGATGAGGTTTCAGGTCTCATGGGGAATTTTGATGACGCTTCTAAGAATGAGGCAAACTGAACTAAGCTTCTGAAAAAAGGTAAATTTGGGATAAATTGCTGCAAGCTGCTCTTTTATATTATGACTGCTTTTTAAAATAGTGGATCTGATAAAATGGATGGCTGATATAATCTAGATCTCTAATATTTTTTGAGCCCGAGCTTCTCGGACACTGCATCTCTTGGGAATAAAGTTTGAAACAGATTAAAAAACAAAACAAAACAAAGCACCCTTCTCTTCATTTTCAGTGATGCTCTTCTTTGTCTAGCTTTAAGTCTTTCTAAGGTACCAGGGACATTTATTCATCCAGTTACAGATTCTTCTCAGGGACAAAAATGTCTCTGATCTTTGCATTTGGCATTGAAGATGATCAATAAAACCACTGAAGCATCAGTCTTTCTGTAGGATTCAGTGTTCATAAAGCATTATCCAGAGGCTCTGAGCTTTCATAAGGGAACTTTCTGACATGGTATTTACTGGGATGATGAGTGTATTTTTCTTAGAAGTAGGACTATATATATATATATATATATATATATATAATATGATATATAATGTATATATTATATATATTATATATATTATATAATATATATATTATATATATATATAAAATTTAAACTCCCCAGAGGGTAGTAAACCACTGAAAAGGTTAAGAACCCCTTATAAAATATAATCTAAAAGGAGGCTTAGGGAGATAGTTCAGCGGAATAAGTACTTGCTTGGCAAGTACAAGGTCCCGACTTTGATCCCTGGTACCACCAAAATTAATAAATAAATAGATAGATAGATAAGTAAGTAAATAAATAAATAAAGGGAGGCTTAATGGTGGCAGTTTACATGCTTTGCGCTTAAGCTATTTACGCCAATCTTTTTTTTTTTCTTTTCTTTTTGTGGAACCGGATATTGAACTCAGGCCCTTGTGCTTGCCAGGGAAGCGCTTATTCCACTGAACCATCTCCCCAGCCCCTACCAATCTTTATTTATAGACACAGTTGGTTCCAGATAGAAATGACCATCTACTACCTCTGATCAGCATCTGAAATGAGGGAGGTCTTGTGAGACCGAGGGATCCGATGCTATCTCCAGCTAGATGCTATCAGATTAAACTCAGTAAAAGAGTGCCTCTCAGCTGGTGTTCACTAGGTAAGCATTTATTCATTGGGGGATAAGCCCCTACACACTGTGGTGACAAAGGTAGCTGCTATGTGAGAGAAGAGTAGAAAAATACTTTGTTTATTGTTATCATCATCATCATCATCATCATCATAAAACACTGGCATTTTGCTAAAGAATAGGTAGAAAAGCCCTCTTCCTCAATTAATCTGTGACCTTTCGACTATTTAAGTATTAAGGACTGAAATACCTTCATGGCACCGGAGGTTTTTCTTTCTGCAATTGTCATTTGTCTCAAGAATCCCTACCTGCAGATTCAGAGATATGACCCTGTGGGGTAAAAGCAGACGCAGCCACAGGCAAAGAAGGCAGTGCAGTTTCTGAATGTTTACGGAAGTTCGTAAGAGGCATGGTCCTGGAAGCTGGAATTTTCTGCAGCAAACTGGAGTTTCATTTAAGAGCATGCTTCTTAATCCCCAAAAGACTTAGGATCTGGTAGACTTGGAGGATAGAGTTACTTCCATAAACCACAGCACATTATAATGTAAAAATCTTTTCCAAGCCCAAAGCAGATAAAGCGTGGTAGCCAGCGGTAGCAGAAACACTGGAAAGGGTACAACTTATGGTTGGTACCGGTCACATAGGAGCCACATATAAACCTACCACTGAGTCCAGCCTCAAAGAATCTCCAGATAATTAGGAAGTCATTTAAGCCTGCCTCTGCTATTGCAAATAGGGCTCAAGAAAGGGCTCCCTTCTCAGATTTATAAGGTAGAGTCTCAGAACAGAAATGATGATATGCCATGGTTTATGCAGGAAGAGGGTTCTCCAAGTCCCTTTCTCTCTTCAGTCTCCCATGACCTCAAGTGACGCAAAAAGGGTGCAGTTTCCTTGTACATTCAGGCCACTCAAGTGCAAGATGGGAGACCCAAAGAGTTGGAAAAGGGGAAGGCACTTTAGCCATAGGTGTGGTGGGTGAGAGGAGTCTCAGCATGAGATTTTGAGACAGGTAGGACAGAGACAGACAGAGCCAGCACAGGACTGCCCCTTGTGCTAACACTATACTAGATCACTAGCAATGAGAAGAGCAGAAGGGGTAGGGGGTTGGAAGGAAGTCCTGGGCAGGACCAGATGATCCAAAAGAGACTATATATAAGGACCAGTGAGATAGCTCCATGGACTAAACGCCTGCTTAGGGAAGCGCAGGAACAGGGCTTCGATCCCCAGCACCACGTGCCGCCCCTGCCCTGCCCCCAGGTGTGCTGGGCCAGCCACCTAGATCAGGTGTGGCAGCGCATGCCTGTAATCCCAGTGCTGGGGAGGCTACAAACAGAAGGACCACTACGAGTCCGAGCTGCATAGTGAGACCCTGTACCAAACACAAGACAGAGAGAGAGAGAGAGAGAGAGAGAGAGAGAGAGAGAGAGAGACTACTTATAATCCATAAGCAATAGAATTTATCTTGAATTAGATGGTTTTAGTTTTCTTCCATCTTCAAAACTGGAGTTTGATAACTTTGGTATACTGACTTACAAAGACATTAAAATATTTTTTTTTCTGCTTAGTTTATGACTGCAGCATTCAGACCCTCCACACAAGGTAATTAGTTACTATATATTGTTAATCTGAATTAAATTTAACCTAAAGCCACATTTGTACATGTTTTAATTTAGCTTAAAACTTTCTCTGTGCATACTGATCTGTAATGCAATTTAACTTATAAATACCAGTATAATTTAAGCTGGAAATATATCCTAGGAGCAATTGGTGATTCTCAGACAGCTATACAACTGAACCTACAACCAGTAAAGGTTAAAACATACTCATATTAGGGAACTGCCTATGACAACCAATCAGATTCTTTCTTTCTTTCTTTCTTTCTTTCTTTCTTTCTTTCTTTCTTTCTTTCTTTCTTT
>NDGM011227013.1:0-11913 GCA_002564305.1 Octomys mimax | reverse complement strand
TGTCTGTCTGTCTGTCTCTCTCTCTCTCTCTCTCTCTCTCTCTCTCTCTCTCTCTGTGTGTGTTACAGATGATTTCACGCCTCCTACTTCCTCCAACTGACAGCGCTCACATCCTTCCCACCTTTCAGTCACTCATCTCTGAGCCACTCCCCTCTTCATGAATTAATAAAATAGGTTTGGTCCTAGGTTGAGACCTTTGTTCCAGTTGCCCATTATTCTAACTGGACTTAGGACCCCTTGGCTCCCCACCATTTTAGACAAGTATCTTTGTCTTTATTTGCACCATGGTTTGCACTGGAAGTGGTAGATTGGAATTAATCGATTGGAATTCCAATAACTTTCCTCTGGGATGACAAATATGAACATCATTGGACTACGATGAGGTCTGAGAGGGGATTTCTGTACTTCCATGCATATGAGAGGTGGTTGCTCTTAGACTTACGCAACACTCAACCTCTTCTATTAGGATTCAAAGTGATTGTGGTTGTTCTATTTCTCTAGAATGAGTAAGGGTACCTACCATTCAGTTATCCACAAGGAAAAATAAGACAGAGGAGTTTTGTTTGACTTTCATACATTCTTCCAGGTTAATAAACTTGGAGCATGTCCTGTAAGTGAAATAATGACCCACATACTGGAATTCCGGAAGTGAGCAAAGAATCCTCCACACTCTTAAAGGGTCAGAGCCTGGTAGTATTCATCGCAATGGATGAATTGACAGAAAGCAAATGGTGGTTGAGTGGCATCGCTGGAGCTCGGGTACCCGGCTTAGCTCTTCACTCACTGTCTGACTTTTGACAAGTTGCTGTAACTCTCTGCACCTCTATTTCTGTATCTGCATGACAGAGATGATCATATTAGCTGAGAATTGTGACAGTCAAACAAATTCAAATGTAGGTGTTCAGGATGCGGGCCCAGGCCACAGCAGAGTTCTTCAAACTAGGTTATTTTTCTTGCTGCTTCCTCAGCTTCTGCTCTCCCTCAGTCTTTGCTTTCCTTCCTGCAGGCTGCTCCTTTGCATGTGGTTCTGCCTGTGGTGGTCTTCTAGCTCACATTCATATCCTGTAGCAATCAACGCAAATGCACGCATATCTCTCCTTAGGACCTGTCCCTTTTACTTTCTATCAGAATTCCTGCTATGCCCACGATGCAGGGTCCAGATCCCACTGCTGTGGTTCAAGTGTGCCCCCCAGATTCATGTGGTAGAAACTCTTCTTCAGTGCAGCAGTGTTGGGAAATCAGTCCCTTAGGAGGCGATTAGTCATGGGAGTGGAGCACCACTGGAGAGAGTGATGCCTTTCCTTCAGAAGTAGCTTAGCTGTTAGAGTCTGGCCCCTTTCCTCTCCTGCATGCACCACTGGCTGTTCTGCTTTCTTCCATGAGTTGAAGAAGCACAAAGCTCTCACCAGATGTGGCCACCCAATCTCAGACTTTTTGCTTCCAAACCTGTGAGCTAAAACAAACCTCTTTCCTTAATAAATTACCTTGTGTCATGTATTCTGCAGCAGCAAACAGAGAAAACTACAACAGAGAAAAAACTAAGACTACCTCTTGCCCTTTGGGTGTTTTCTTATGGGTACATTTCAAATGCACACTTACCCTTCTCAGTCTCCTTTCTTAAAATATAAAGAACACATCTCAGCAGGCCCTGTGGTCCCCTCAGAACACTCAAAGTTCCCAACAGTATCCCTATGATGTTTCCTTTCTCTGCCAAGAAATAAATCTAGGAGTAAAACAAACAAAATTTAGCATAATTAGATTTCTAGGAGTTGTCCTACCAAAGAATAACATTTCGGTATGGTCTGACTTCTACGGTGGTTTCATAAGCTGTCACTGTCAAGGAATAGTAAGATGATATTCCTCCTGAATTGAAATTTGAGGGAGACCCTCAAAGCTAGAGCTATCTTAAAGAGGGCACTAGATCATTTCTGTGGGACCAGCAAAGAGGGTGCAGTCCGAACCTCACCCTGCTATCCACTGCAAGAGTTCCAAAGAGAACTTCAGGGATTTATTAGGACGTTGAAGCAGCCAGTGACAAAGATCAGTTTGAAGAAGACTGGCAAAGTCAGGATCCCCACCCCCGCCACTCCCTAACCTGGTATGGGAGTAGAGAAGGGCATATATGTCCCCCTCACTTTAGAGTGACTAGGGCTTCAGAGACCACTCAGAAATCTTTTTCTGTGTGGCCCAGAATTAGATCTGCTTTCCATTTGTAAAGCATCTCATGAAGTTTGTGGTTGGAATTTCTCTTGAAATTGCAGTAAGGAGACAGTGCCTGAGAAGCAAAGGTACTGTTAGGGTTTGCTTGTAGAACTCCCTCAAGAGCTTCCTGCACACATAGGCAGGGATTTGGAAGATGATTGAATCATGGGTTGATGAAGCTGATTTGCTGTTAGGAAGTGGAGCCTGGTCAAAGAGAGAAACAGGTCATTGGGGCATGACCTGGAAGGCTCCATCTCATCTACTGCTCCTCCCTTCTCTCTTTCTGCTTCCTGGCTGCTGTAAGGACAGCAGCTTTGCTTCACCAAGGCCCCCTGCCATGCTATTGCCATTTTAAGCCTGCCAGCCATGGACTCAAACTTCTGAACCATGAGCCAAATGAATCTCTCCTCTAAATTGCAGGTGTCAAATATTCTGTTCCAGCAACAAAAAGAGTGGCTAAGACAGGTACCCAACATGGACTGTACAAGGGTTGGCAGGGAGAGGCAGGCAAGTGGGGAGCAGGAGGAGACTTTTTAGTCAGCTTTCCATTCCTGTGATAAAATACCTAGGATTAACAATTTATAAGGGAGAAATGTTCAGTCCATGTTTTCCTAGATGCCAGTCCATGATTGGGTAGCTCTGCTGCTATTGGGCCTGAGCTAGACAGAATGGGCTCACCTCACAGTGACTAGGAAGCGAAAAGCGAGGTCAGGGAGGGGTCAGGATCCCCATGCTCCCTTGCAGAGCACAACCCCAGTGACTTTAACGTTCTCTGACTAGGCTCTGCCTCCCAAAGATTCCATCCTATCCCAGTAGCACCACAGGCTGTGGCCTAAACCTTTAATATCTGGCCTTTGGGAGACCTTTAAGATCCAAACTAGCATTTCCCCCCCTTAAATGAAGTGCAGGCTGGAGATTCTCATGTTATTAAGTGAGGTGTCAAGGGCAGGCCCCCAAAGAACCCACAAAAGTACTGCACACAAGACAGAATCACCCTGACAGGGAGCTGTAGTGGTGCCAAGCTGAATGGGCCCATTCTTGCACCTGCCATTCTTTCTCTCACCTTCTCTAATTCTGAGAAGTCAAGACAGAAGAGGAGAAGTGAAAATAGTGATAAAGGCAACAGTGCCTGCTTACGGCGCTGCTGGCTCCTAATGTTGCCTTTGGCCCAACCTAGTGAGCAGAAAGGAGTTTAAATTATATGACAAATTTGAGAGTGGGATTGAACTGGACATTTTTAGTATGTGATAAATGAGGCTACTTGTTATTTCCATAGGGCCTCCCTAGATTTCATCTAGGAGCCAAGAAACACTGTTCAGTTTAGCACAGGGAAAGAAAATAATTGCTCTGCTTGTTCTCTATTGAGTCCAACTCATTTAATGAAACAATGACTCAGTAATAAGAAAGCGAAGCCAGTAACCTCTGTCTAGATGGTCTGAGACATGCAATATGATTTGGTTGTAGCACTGGGAGTAAGATTGGTTCACTTGGAAGCTCTTATAGATTAGGAACCCAGCCCTAGAGAAGCAGCCTTTTAATTATCCCTTCGTTGAGTCTCAGCCCCTATGCTTTAGCTATCCATCATCATGAAAAATAGATGCCATAAGACCAGGATGAATTCTTCTGCCACTGTTAGCAAAGAACTGAGTACGTGGACGTGATAGACATAGTAATAATCTGGCAAAGACTGAAGCCAAGAATGGAGAAGGAAACAGCCACACCAGGCTGGAGATGGACCCCAGCACGGAGGGAAATCTTGTCCTTTTATTCAGCACTTACAGGTGGGTAGGAGCACTGGGTAAATTCGGGGAGCACTGGCAGGGGCTCCTGTGGACCCTGAAAAGCTGGAGGAAGCAGAAGAGGGAGCGAGAAAAGGGAGACTAGCCAGGCAAGTGTCAGAAAAAGCTAAAAGCACTCTGGTTTAAAGTTACCAGACTGGACAAAAATAATAATGATAATGATGAGAATAAGAATAAGAATACAAGGAACTTAGTCCTTCTGTGCGGCCACTTTCTTCAGAGGATCAGGCATAGGAGGAGAAGCACAGCACTATTTGTGTCATTTGCTGCGGTGGCCAGTAGAGTCACCAAAGACAGGAACTGCAAGTACGCAGAAGCATATATTCTCTCTATGAATCTGAGAGGAGACAAACTTTAGTGATAGTGAGATGAATCACCTCTCCTCACCAGGAAACTAAATTACAGTGAAGAAATACTACATGCTTTCATGACAGAAAGGACACCAGAGATAGCAAATTTATATTATTTGCCATAAAGAAATATGGCTTGGATATGACAATGTAAAGCACATTAAAAAGTAGGGGCATCCAGCCTTTAATTTAATTTTGAGTCAAATAATCAGGGTGAATGTATTCCTCAAACAGCACGTAATTTTAAGCTCTGATTATGCAAAACTGACAATTCAATTTAAATTGCAAGGACATGTTTGTTCAGCATGATTAATTTTAATGACATTTGCCATTTACTGGGTCTCCTAAAAGGTGGCGGCATCTTGAAAATTTTTCATGAGTTGCTTCAAATCTTTTTCACATCCTTCCTAGCCAGTGAGAGCCCACACAGGCTTTTTAAAACTCACAGCCCCATGTGCTGATTGGCAGCAGTGTTAGAAGGGAGATTTTCATCTCAACAAAGGCCTGCTGTAGAGGAAGTTCTTGTTGCTACTTCTGGGGCTCCCGCCACAGGCACCTCTCAGCTCTCGTCATGTGAGCCCAGCACCAGGACCTGTCACAGGGAAAAATAAAGCTGCCCTCACCCCTGTGGCATTTGAAGTCCTGAGGTGCCATCTGATTGAGCAGGAAGAACCTTCATTACTCCTGTTCTCCCCTTGTCCCCCCCTCTTGCCAGATGAGCCTTCAAAATTCTGAAAAATGATCTCAAACATACTCGAGGAGAACAGGTAACAGCACACGGATGAATAATCACAGCCTTCAACACACCACTAGAATAAGGAGAGAATTGAAGTACATCCTGGGGATGTAAAGAGATCCCAGGGGCCCAGAAGGGGGAAGTGATTTGCTTAACACCAGCCAGACAGGCCAAAGAGGTGTTCCAGAAACCTGGGCCACAAATATTAAGCTCTTATTGAGTAAATGGCTGTTTGTTGGCTAGGCTACAAAGGACAATAGCTTATTGTGCTTGGGGACATTTCTTTCTTTTCTCGGCCTTCTGTCCTGCCGTGGCTGTCCCTGTCTCATGGGTGCCCCACGAGTGTTGTGGGCCAGATGCCCGCTGGGGTCCAAGGGTTGCCCTGAACCAACCGCATTTAGCATCACCAATAACCGCGTCCATTTCAAGCTGGGAAGTAATTATGAATGCATGCTATTGACGCACATGCTTTATTCAGTAAATTTTAACATCAAAGTCCAGATTTGGTTTGGTCTTTAATTGGAGTTTTGGAGGTTGAAGTGCATGTTAATTTGTGTTGTCATCAATACCTTAAAATTCAAGCTCCTGCTTGAAAAACAGATTGTGATTGCTCCGGAGAGTTCTCTCACTAGCTCCTCACAGTCTCCAAAGCCACTGAGTTAGCAAGCATCTCTGCTGACTAGCCTTTCCTGCTGCGCCCCCTTCTAATGCAACCCAGCATTCTGGCCTTTTCTCAGACCCCAGACTTTCTGAAGAATATCAGAAGCCTTCAAGGTCAGGAGAATCTATTTTTTCAGAGATATCGTGTGCAAATGCCAGCAGCAAGATCTTTCTGTGTTCTCCATAGGTGCAGGTATACGGTAGAGAAACACATATGCATATTAGTAACACTGAAAGCAGCGATAATTAACTTATTTTGAGTTCTTATTCTACTTTTGGCCCTATTTAAAGTACCTCACATGTTGAAATCTATTTAAATCAAAATTACCTCAGAAATGATTATACTATTGCAATGCCTGAATGTGCCAGTATCATTTCTACTTTCTCAATGAGGAAACGGGTCCTGAGGCTCTCCTAGTGTGACAAAATTGGTCACATGCTAGAATCAGAATCAATACCCCAGCAGGCTGGTCTAGCACTGTGCTGTCAACTGGTAGGTTCCCCTTTCCCTCTCCCACTGCAGTGCACAGAAGTCTGGATAAGCTCACTACCGGGGCTGGCAACCCAAGGCCCACTATCCCAGAGACAGTGTCCTGCACACCTAGGCCAGATGGGCCACAAACAGAGGACACATGGCCCGCCCTTGGCGCCCCAAGGCAGCTACTGTCTGGAAATAGCTGTTTCTGGAGTTTAATTAACAGTACACAGCAATGCCAAGAACAACAGGAACTCCATGGGTGGATGCCTTGGGCTTCAAAATCAGAATTGAGGGGCCTTTCTCTCCATATTTCAAGCTGCCATAGATAGCAATGGGAGGAGCAGCACTTGCTGGGTCTGGGCAGGAGAATGGCCTGGATTAATTACACAGATGGATCGCTCTGCTCAAAAAAAGCTTGTGGATGGTTTGATGGAGTGGCTTTTGCAACCATAAAATCGGGAGATAGATGGCTCTCTCCCAGCTAAATGGGGTCCTGAAGATATTAACCTCCTATACAGTGTGAAAATGATACAAATGAATTTCACCAGGTGGGGGAAAACTCCTCGTGATGCCTATAAGCAGTGATTTCTTGCCAAGGATGCTGGATTTAACTGTCAAACTATGGAAAAGTTCTCTTAACGGAGCACTCAGGGGTGGCAGGAGAAGCACTGGCTTGGGGTATGCAGAGGATTAAAGTTTGGGGTTAGTATCTTGAAAATATCCTAGAATATGTGTGGCACTAAGGAAGGGGTCCTCATGGGTCTGTTTCTTTATAGTCAAGATGGATCCGCAGAGCTAACTCATTTCATGCCCTTAACACAACCGTAAGTTCAGGGTCTCCTTCCTCTGCCATGGAGGTAACCATTGGCCAGTGGAGGGTACAGGTAGGCTGGCACCCTTGAAGTCAGCAGCCCTCACCAGCCTGCCTGCGTCACTCCCTTTTGCTAAGCTTCACTTCTGCTCTCCACGTGGTGACCACTCTAGGCAGGGGACTGAGCGTGACAATACATGTGCAAGCCACAGCCCTACAACTGATACATGGCAAGATGGCAGCGAGCAGCCCCCAGAGCCTCCCATGAGCTGTGTTCACAACAGAGCCAGTGAGTTTGGACAGCACCTGCAAATCTACAGTGCCATGGAAGGCAGTCTTCTGCAGTGAGCCGACTGTCACCACCTAATTTGTCCCAGGTCTGTTTTCTACCTCTGGTCCTTCAAATACCCTATGTGATTTCTTTGCTTGTTTTTACTGTGCTATTAAATAAATATATGTAACAAAGTTCATCACTGTTACCATTTTCTTCCCCTTCCCCTTGCTCCAGGTTGGGTTAAGTTTCAAAAAGCAGCATCGTGTAAGCATCAGGAGCTTAGTCTAGAACAGCAGTGGAACCATTCTTACTTGTACAGCTCAACAGCATTGCATATACTGACAGTGTTGTACAACCGTCACAATTATCCATGGTCAGGACTTCTTTGCTACATCAAATTGAGATTCTATGACCCTTAAACAGTAATTCCCCATGCCTCTTTCCTTGCCCCTCCTCCATCCCACCTCTGTCCTACCATCTGCAACTTGCCTACGAGGTACCTCATACTATAGAATCATACAACATTTGGTCCTTTATTTGTCTGGCTTACTTCATGCCACATATACCATTTTCAAGATTCACCCATGTTGTAGCATGTATCAGAACTTCCTTTTTCAAGCTGAATAATACTCCATTGTACACACAGACACAGACACACACACACATTTTGTTGATCTGTTCAGGCTCCAACAGACACTTGGGTTGTTTCCACCTCCCAGGGATTGTGAATAATGCTGCTATGAACATAGGGTAAAGTATCAGTTTGAGTGTCTTTTTTAATTTGAGTTTTTACCTAGGAGTGAAATTGCTTGGTTTATGTTAATTGCTGGATTCTATGTTTAACTATTGAAGAACTGCCAAGCTACTTTCCATAGCAGCTGCACCATTTTACATTCTAGCCAGCAGTGAGCAAGAGATCCAGCTTCTCCACACTCTCAGGAATACTGGTTCTTTTCCATATTTTTACAGTAGTCATCGTATTGGGTGTGAGGTGGAACTCCGGTTACTTGGAAGAGTATCGATTGTACCTTCATGTGCTAAGAAGCCCAGGAGAGGTTGGCTGCCTACTGTGGGAATTCTGGCACATCAGAAGCATGTTCTTCCTGGGAGGCCTTTTTATAAAAGGTTTTTTTTTTCCCCCAGTGCAAAATGGTTTTCCAGGGAAGGACTGGGAAAATCACGTGGAAACACAGTCACTTGACAATTCCAGTTATTTCCTTAATTATTCATCCATTCATCCTTTAAATCATTTATTTATTTCATACTTACTGGATATGTATTTTATAGCAGGGAGCAAGGAGGAATTGTGCTAAAGGCTGTAGCAATTTTGTTTCAAACACAGGAAAGAGCAAAGGAAACTAAAAGTCATCCTGTCCAATATCTACTCCATTCAGAGATGTTTTCTAAAACTGGAAAGATTTAGGTGCAGGTTTCCAAATCAGGGATCTGACTAGGAAGCACGTAGCCTAACCCACAAGGCAAGCCCCCTCTTGCTCACGGGGGAATGAGTCTAAAGCAAGGGCAAGCACTAGCACGGGAGATTTTTTCTCTTACAGTTCACTAACCACTCCAGTCACTTGATCAGCTTGGGAGATTTGATCATAATAAAACAAGTGTCAAGAAAACCTGATTAGATAAGCCCTGTGCACTCACACAGTCCTTGCATTGTGATAACCTCCCACAAAAATGTCACATACAGGCTGTGTGCCCTGGGAGATACCGCTGCTTTGGAATTTGAGAGCCTGGCAGGAGTGCGTTTGATTTCAATCTGAGAAGATTCCAGAGGACTAAATTTGGAGAATTTATGAATACCACAACATGCAGGCAATTGGATTCATCAAGAAACACAGACTTATTTTCTAGCTCATGCTGGAAAATTTCAACTACATTAAAGGGCAAAAAGAAAAAGGAGCAGTGACTGGAGCATAATTCATAGATAAAATTTTCACATCGATGTGTATTTTCCTCTGGTTAATGCTCAAACCTCAGGAGTCCAGAAGCAAACTGGACTCATAAATAACATCATTTCTTAAAGTCACATGCTCTCCTATTACCTGGAATTCCTCAGTGGCCATGCAAAAGAGCAAGGTGAATCACAGCTTCTGCAACCAGGGAGAGAGCAGTGCTTTCAGATCTGAGTGGGGACTTGCAGGAAGATTCAAGTCTTCATGTTCTCCATCACATCTGAGACAATGGCTACAAAATAAAATTAAATGCAGTCACACTGAAGTTTCCATCCCATCGATATTCTTCTTTATGCTCTCTCTCATTTAATATTTTACTCCCATTTTATGGGTATAGAAATGCTTTGTAGAAGTAACCTTTTGAAAACCCTTAAATGTAAGGGCTTTTGCGTGAAGATCTTGGTGTTCAGAACTCTTCTGCAGGGTGATGTAGGGCTCTAGCTGTGCTCAGAAGGAAGCAGGCTCATGCAGGGAAGCAGAGGATCAGAGACCAGCAACTGTCCTGCACCCCAGGCGAGTGCAAGAGATTCAGTGATGTGTGTCCTGTCACTTTGCCCATCCCCAACTTGCTCATAGTCCTAATTCTGGGCCCTAATAGGAAGCCTTTGTCAACCCTAGAATCTTCTCTTCTTTCTCATTGTATAGCACTCTGGATCTGTCCTTTCATGTTCTTGTTCTGTCTTCTACCTGCAAACCCCATCAGCATCTTCAAATCAATCCCACCCCATTATCAAAGTCCAATCTCAGGTATATCTCACTGCAAAGACTCAGCAAAAAGATCTATCTTCTTTGAATTCAGAGCCAATGTAGTTTAGAAAAATTTGTAATGCATAAGGACTTTAAAGTAACAAGCTAGACATTGATTAATCTTAAAGTTAAGTGTAGTCTTGTCGCAAAGCATTCAGCTAATTGAGATTGGTCACCAAACGAATATGGGATTCAGCACAAGTACTACAGAAAGTTGTAGAAAGCCATGTAAGCAACTCTTTGAAAGGGATTGTTGAAGGGCTTTCTGGGAGGGGTAAGAGGTCCAACAAGGTGACCTTCCAACTAGGGTGTTTACTGCAGTCTTCAAGACCAGGATTGCTCAGAACTGTCCACAGCATGATCAAGATCTGCCAGTTTGCAGCTACACAAAGGTGAATGGAAACCTGCTCACTGAGCCATCAGGTACAAACTGAAGAAGACCATTCTGAGAGGATCACACAGCCATCCTACTCTCAAGGAGTTTCAGAGAGGTAAATCAGAACTGAGGAAACACAAGATACTCAGGGAGGGTTTGAGGGCAACCTTTGGCCTGCATAAGGCATGTATCTCGTCCTGTCCCATTCCTCATGTCCCATTATCACACAAACATGCCTCCCTATGTGTGGCAATAGTACCAGTAGTGCTCCTCCTGGAAATCTGTAGAACTTAACCTCTATCATTAAATCAGTCCCAGATGAGGGAAATCTTACAGTGCAATATGGGGTCTAGCTGTTGCCTTATGTTTTTATAGGAGTTGTTCAAATTTGGGAGGGCCCTCCCCCACCTTCCATGCTTTTATGAGGGGAAACCTCTTTTAAGGTACTACCTCCAGCCTTCATTCGCCCTCACTGTCAGGAAGGTGTCTGGTTGGTGCATGAAAGAGAGAAAACCTGGGCCCTTGTGACATGCCTACTCTTGGTCCTTTCCTGCTTCTCTGAGCCTACAGGAAGAGCAGCTCCATCCTGGCTCTCCAGTTCCTGCAGAGGGTCCAGCTGTGGGTGGCTAGGGAAGCCTGGTAGATTCTAACCTACACTGGAACTGGGTTGATCCTTGTGGGCAAAGCATTAGCACAACTTGTAGGTGCAGATCTAAAACCACACTCAGCAGCCAGCATATTGGCAATAAAGCTGGCATGTTGTTGTCCAGTTAACGACTGCCTGGGTCTTTCTATCTATTAGTTTTAATTCAGGTGGAGGATACGGGTGTTATGTATGAGCTTTTTTCAAGAGTTTCAACATTCAGAGGAAATATTATATCCTTCTTTATTGTAGCCATCCTTCAATCCAACACATGCACCCACACCCATTTTCCCCTCTTGTTTTCAAGTCCTCAACTTCTGCTCTTTCCCTCTGGAGATCCAAGACACCCAACAGGTCAGGCTGGATTCTTTGGCCTAAGCCGGCTCTGGCTTCCTTTCCCTGAGGGCGTGCTTGTCATTGGCTACGTGGATCATGCCCTCCCTCTGATAATGCAAGTGGGCGGAGCTCTTCACTGAGCCCACAGCAGTGTCCCCAGCTCTCAGAAGTCTCCTCCTCTTTCTTAAGCACCTGTCATTTCTGCTCAAGATTGCTGGACTCAATTATCTTAAGCCTTGCTGCTCAGAGCACTGATCTCCCCAGGAGGGTTGGGCAGTCATTTATAAAACAGAAGCATTTTCTGGCATGAAACTTAGCACCAAGGAAACTAGACTGTCTCCAAAATCAGGTCAATGTCAGGTCAGATAACCACAGCCTGGAATTTTCAAGTACCTCTAGTAGGTAGTCCCGCAACCTTGTCCATTACATGTGCAAGGCAGGGGAGACTGTTGATTTTCTGACAGTTGCCAGACCTGTGGCTCTGTTAGAGATAGGACCTCAGTGCAGAGTATGCCCCTGCCCCCATGCCACTACAAT
>NDGM011226973.1:1971-14337 GCA_002564305.1 Octomys mimax | reverse complement strand
TAAGCATACATATGAATATTTGAACTGGAAGATCTACTTTTGAGAAGAGGAAACAAGAAACTTTTTGAAAGCTAGTTTCTTTTTTTTTTTTTTTTGTGGAATGGTAGGAAGGTCTCTGCTTTATATCCATTATATTTATTTTTTTAAACTAAATGTGACCCATTAAATAATGTAAAGTATGACTTGATTTTCTTCTTAGTTTTTGTTTTGGAAACATTTGGAATAAAAAGAAATAAAAGTGTATCCCTCTTAGCCTCTTTTTCTCTGTCTTACAAATTCAATAATTTTAACAATAAACAGTAAAATGATAGAGTATATAAACACATTGCTCAAGTGAACCCATCATGAACCTAAGTCTGAGAATGGTTTCCTAAATAGAGGAAGTGTGTTTCATATAAAAAGCCCATTTTCTGTTATTGCCTTTTTATTTGGACTACTGGATGGTATGTATTCTAAGGCAATTTTAATAGTTTCCTGTCTTTCATTAAGAAGAATGACTTGTCATAATGAGCAATGTAGACATAGTGTATTTGATCCATCCCAGAAAGCTATTTGATACAATAATAAATTATCTCAATTCTTTTGTCCAGTGAATGGAGTATAAATGAGACAAGAATAAAAAAAGTGGCCAGTTCTAACAGAAGGCAACAAAGGACTGAGACATTTGGAGGCCTGTTTTAATAAAAAACATGACAACTCAGAGATTTGTGTGACAACTGTAAAGGGAGAGAGAATCCTAATATAAAACATCCATGAAATAGTTTCTTTATTATCTAGAAAGTAGAGTATTTTATACTTTGAGAATAATAGTTCTCAATTCTTTGAAGTAAGAAGAGCTCTAAGCTATTTTGAAACTATTATGGGAAGGGGTTTAGCTTTAATTATAAGCATACATATGAATATTTGAACTGGAAGATCTACTTTTGAGAAGAGGAAACAAGAAACTTGTTTCCTCTTCATAAAATCACTATAATTCTTTAACTCCACCAAAAAAAATTTTGATATTCATAATTCTTTCTATAATTCATCACGTTTCTGAGTAAGAATTTTGTACTGCACTTAGGGGTAACAGATTTTTTTGGTGGTACCTTGTTATTATTTTGTATATTTTATTTCAATTGTAAAGTTTATGTTTTATTATTTTTTGAGGTAAAGCATGGACATCAAAGTATTCTAAATTTTCTTTTCACAGTGTTTGGTATTATTCCTTAAGAGAAGTATACAAAGATGTCAAACTGCATTTGAGTACTTAAGTTTTTATTAGTAGCATTTGAGAAGATACATGCACATATCTGCTTCTACATGTATGTGTGCACGTGTGTGTATAGGATTGAACCCAAGGCCTTGCATATGCTTAAGCACCTCCTGTACTGAAATCTGTTGATGAAATATTAATAGAGCCATTACTCTATGTTAGGTTTAGGGTTCCAGCTCAGGATAAAACAAAAATTATGACAAATTTTGTGCTTTATTGGAGCTACTAAGTAGTTGTAGAGTGATTCTCAAAATGAAATTAGGATAGCCTGCATTTAAACATAGGAATTGTTTTAAAAGACTGAATGAGAAGACCTAGGACTAGCATTCATAATCTAATAGGTTCTCTCTGTAATTGTAATGCAAACTGAAGTATAAGGATTGACTTAGAGGTTACAGGGTAGAGGAATAAACAATGTACATTTCCATTGATCTGTGATACAATGTTCAAAGTACAACAGTAGCATCTAGGAAAGATAATAGCTAATGGTCCCTACCTCTACTAAGGGAAATGTTGGTAAAAGCTAGAAGGGGAGTTCTAAAAATGATGTACCTTGTTTCCATCCAATTTTACCCAGAGAAATAAATACAGTCAACGCTCATGAAATGCTGTCTTGCTGCTCCAGTCTGGAGACTTCTATCAGACGCTCTTCTTCTTCAGTAGCTCCAGAGTCTTTATTTTCCTATGAAAAATATGATCAATGCATACAGAAGCTACCAGTTGAGGGTCTTGTATGTAGTGTCTAACCTCACTATACAATAACACACACACACTTTAAAGGGGCCAGAATGTGTCTTTGGGGGTTTAGAGTGAACAGACATTATAATTTTATTTTAATCACCACCAGCAATTTATTTATTATAATCTTTGCTTGTAAATGGTCAGTGGCACCTAACATCTATTTAGCCTTGTATTTATTTTTCTCCCTCTCAAGCATACGATCTAGAACTCACTTTTCTTTCTTGATAGTGGAGGAAATAAGTAAGTCCAAGGCTAGAATTAAGTTGAAAAGTAATTTAAGAGTCAGTACACTTCCCGGAGTAGTTCTTGACTGGCCGCTCAGAGAGGACTGGCGGAAGTTGGAACTTGGTTACCTTCATTCATTCGGACAAAGAAGGCCATGCTAGTTTAGGGCGGTCTAAGTTTTCCTTGAGCGTTACCAGGCGAGGTGCTAAATCTCTGTGGGACTGTCCTTTAGTTGGAAGGCTTCTTTATCATAAAACCTGTAGGCACTACAGATGCATTATTTCTGGGATTTCTGGAGAAATGGTCTGCTTTTGCCGTAGTGCCAGTACTCAAAATGGCGTCCAGCCGCCTCACACACACGGTCAGGTGATTCCGGCCCGTCCCGCCCCCTTTTCTACAGCTGCCCCTCCTCCCGCTTCCTGATGTGTGTGGGCGTGGCCTGCCGAGAGCCCTTGGAGGCCGGGAGAGCTGAGAGATACGCAGGCGCAGCTGGCCCTCGCCGGGCTTGACGCCTCCCCTCGGTGGTAGCCCTGCCCGGGTTTCTCGGGCGGGGCCAAGTCTAGAGTCCAGCTGGTTCAGGCTGTAGGGTGATTCAGTGACTTCCTCGTTGCGAGTCCCGGCCTGGCAGTGTCCGGACTCGCACCCCCGCTGTCCCAGCTTGGACCGCTAGCCCGAGTGTAGACCACAGCCACAGCCCCACCCCGTCGGTCCCCCTTGTAGGCTAGGTCCTTCCCTGCGCTCCGCTAACATGCCCAGCCCCAGCACCACCTCCTCTTTCTACCCCCTCCCCGATGAAATTAGGAACCTGTTGGCAGGTAAAGCGCGGGAAGGGGGGAGGGAACGCTGCTCGGGCGGCGGCGAGGGGACGGCGAGCCGGCGGGGACAGAAGCTTTGTGTCCTCGCCCGGCCGCCGCGCGCCCCACCTGGTCGTCGGACCCGAGGGGGCGGGGCGAGGAGGGCAGCGGGGCGTTTGGGGTGAGGGAAGGAGTGGGCGTGTGTGCGATCTCGGCGGGGGGGTGGTGGGGAAGCCACCTTGATGTTCTACGCTCGCAGGACCAGGACAGTTTTGTAGGTTTCGTGGAGACGGCATGTATAGAGGGTGGGGAGACAGAATGGTCCTGAGCGCTTTTGTGAGAACTGGGAAGGCAGCAGAAGTCAAGTCTTCTTGGATGGCCTGGATATAGCAGACTGTCGGAGCCACAGGTGTTAGGGGTTTTGAGATGCAAGGGTGTGTCGTATTTAAAACTCCCACTTTTTTTCAACTTTCGGACCGTTTATATCCAAGACTTTGAAAGAGAGCCTGATTCTCAAATGCCCAGTTATCGTCAGCCTTAGTAATGGAAATGAAAAAGGAAGGATGTGTTGAAAGTCCTGCTTCCTGTGGAGCATGATGAAAGCACTTCATCTTTGCGCCCTCATCTTCCCCTTTTCAGTTCTACATCCCAGTTATGGGAACCGTTTTTTTTTTGGTTTTTTTTTTTTTGAGTAAAGATGTGGTTCTTCAATGCCATTATGAATCTGCTGTTGGTTCAGTAGTGTGGTGGATATGAAGGTGTTTATTTTCACTAAGGATCAATGAAAACTTTACAGTTCTGTACAGGGTAGAAAATGATCTTTTTAGGGTACCACAAATGTTGCATGTCCTGGTGTTTGGAAATTCTTAGCATTAGTCACTTTGCCTGGTGTATACCAGGATTTTGGAAATTTAGTTAAATAAAATATTTATTTCTTAATGTTGATCATGAATTAAAAGATTAAAAGAACATCTCTCAGATGTCTGTGTTATAAGTTGCCTTTTTAACTGTCAAAAAGCAATGTCATCTAAAATGTCATATTTGATGTAGTAATTTATGGCTGGCAGTGTGAGAGCAGGTGTCCAGATGTGCTGTTGTGCTGTTGTGGTGGTCAGCATCATGAAGATGATTGAGAAAACTCCGTGAATGTAGACTTATGCTCATGGAACATGGTATAGTGTGCTGAATGCATTCACAGTGGGACAGTGGGTAGAGTTCACTCTAGGAAGTACCGATTATCATTACCACTAAAGCATATATTGAAAGAACTGAGCTTTTGTGCTATTATTTGAGAGTTTATATGCATACTAATTGTTTTGATACAATTAACATTTTTGTTGTTCCAATGCTGCACTTACTTCTTCAGAAAATTATCATAAGATCACAGAAGTGCTTATCTTTATTTCAGAAATATGCCAGTTTTCAGATTATTTTAGGTGAATATTTTTAAGTTTAAGAATGAAGAACAGACCACTACGAGTTTTAAAAGATTGTCAGCTTCCATAGTAGGCAGTTTGCTATTTGAATCCACAATCATATATGCCCAGATAGAATGAAAGATACCTCGATTATGAGGCGTTTATTCTCTGATCTCCATTAGATCAGAACTATCTCTTGTGGCTCTTATCTGTATAATTTGACAAAAGCTCAGAATTATATATTTAAATTGTCTTCCAATGCTAACTTCCTATACATTTCTGCTTTCTCTCTTAAGTCAGATAATATTCAGACATAACATCTGAATTTAGGTTTTTATGTCATTGACATCTCCAGTATTTCATTTTAAGTAAATTATAATAATCATACAAGATATTAAAAAATACTAAACCTTTAAAACTTTTAAAATTAATAACTTGGATTATACTTTATTTTCAGAGGTTGTTTTCAAAAGGTTTGGATCTGAGTCAGGGGGTAGATACATATCTAAAGAAATGAAACAAATGCAGTGTTACTCAGGGTTTAAAACTTTTTTATATATTCAAGGAAAGTTGTGTTTAACCGTAATTGAAGTTTTTGGGGGTTAGAAAAGGCTTTAAGAATAGATGTTCCCAGCACTATTTTGCATATTTCATCCAAGAATATCAGGGATGCATCATGATTTGCATAATTCAAGTAAATTAGTACATGATTGGGTGATAATACATGTTTAGATTTTGAATTTTGAAACTATAGGTGAAGTGTTTTGTATTGATTTGAATTTTGGAAGCATGGCTTGTTTATTGCTTACCTTGTACAGTTTTTCTTTTAAACTAAGGAGTTGTTGATTCTAGAGATTGTAAACAGTGGAGTATTGTTAGTATACATCATAGGATGCTAGATTTCAAAAACAGGGTAAGGAATTAGGCCTTTCAAGAGTTTAGAATCTTACCCTTTTAGAGAAAATATAAAGTCAGTAGATAATAGCTTTTAGAATGTAGTATTGCTGAGACATTTCCCATTGTTTTTCATGTACCTAGTGTACAAATCATTGTATGTCATATATGTTAAGTATTTGACATTTAGCCGCTTGATGTACTCAAATGTATTCATGTATTTATGCATTTGTCTTTTTTTCCTTCCTGAGGTTTTCATTTTTAGGTTCATATTTAATGATTTGACAAGTGATAATATAGTTTGTTAATCCAATTTTTCTATAGAATCAGTGTATGAAATCTTGAACATGTATATTTTATGAAATGTTTTTGTTTACATAAAAGGAAAAGAATTTGCATAATTTTGTTGTTCTGTAAACAAGTTATGAACCACCATATACACTGTAGGCAATCTTTGATCCCCCCCATATCAATGGAGAATAGGTTTATTTTGTATAATTAAACTCAGAGAACTTTGTTCATGCAATTTTCTTCCATATCCAAATATTTTGACTAGTTCTGCAAGCCAGGATAATCTCGACTTACGTGAGTTTTTCCTTTTTGGCAGCCAAGAAAGTATGAGGAACTAGAATCACTGCCTGCTAAACTCACTTAATTTGTGTAGTCACCTTTTGCATGTAGTTTATTAGTAGTTTGCAAGCAGATGTTCTCATTCACTCTCATTCTTTCATTTCATGCTAACAAATTTTAAAAGGAAATCTGCAAGGGTAGGTGGTCCTCTTTTTAATAAGTTAGAAAATGAAACCAGTGGCAAAGAAACCAGTTGTCAGTGCATGGCCAAAATAAAAGTCAAACCAAATAAAGAGCAAACAAAGTGAATAAATGGTTTCTGAACAGTGACCTTGAGATTTTGTTGACAAGGCACTTGTGATTTCATAAATATTGCATTTTCTTCTGTTGGGGATTTCCAGAACATTGTTTTTAACCTTCATACATTATAATTGATAATCCCTTTGGGGCACTAGATAAAGAATGCAATTCAGTTGAAATAGAGGCAGAATTCTTAGATGCTTAGCATTGTATGTTTTGCTTTCCACCTTTCCATCACCCTATTTATAATTTGGTCAACATTTTGGTTTTATTTTTCCTATGAGAATCATTTATGGTGTATCCAGTGTACCCTAACTTTCTTCTGGGGTATTGGCTGAGTATGTAAAGGGAAGAGTGCCACCTACTGAGTCACCAGTAGTCACCTTAGCACCTGGATTTTCCAACAGAGCAAGAACAAGCCTGTCCCATTTAGGCAGCAATAACTATTGAGCATAGAATTGATATGAGAACATATAATCTGAAAATGAAGTCGATCTATGACACCTCTAAGATTTTCTCTTCTAGAAATAGAAGCAATATCTTGTATATAAAGACACCAGAAGATTATAGTGTCATATACAGGCAAATAATATAGTCAGAAAGTCAAATAGTACTGTGTAGGTGAATTAGGAAAATTATTGGCCTATTTATGTTAAGCATGTAATGTCATACTTTTGTTGGGAGGGAGATTTTGGCATAGCTTTCCATTGAAAATATTTTCATCTCTGATTACTAAGTAGGATTCTTACTGTTTTCTACAATTTTATGGAAAATTACTTTTGTTTATTTTGCAAAGAGAAATCTAAATATACTACAAAGTGAGCAGTATATGAATAATTTCAAGTTACTTTGTCTCTACTGATATCAGCATTCAAGTATTGATAGAAAGCATGTAGAAACAATAGAATATGAAAAGCCTCTGGTGATTTGAAACACAGTTCAGTTGTCTCTCATAAACATAAAGTTAAGTGTCATGTATGGGTGATAAGAATGGGGTAGGCTAGGGTTTATATACTCATTATTCACTTAGTTTGCCTTTTTCAATTAAAGCCAAGTCTATCTTTTTCATTCCATTGAGTTAACATTTCTTTTTCAATCACATTCTGAACACATAACGATAGATGCTGCCTAACAGTGAATGTGGTGTAAATCTCTGCGAATGTGTGGTAAAAAGATTTTGATTACTGTAAAATGCTGTTTATCAAGAGTCATCTTTTTGAAGTTGAAAGATGGTCAGCCATATCTTTCAACATACTTGCCTTCTGAGTAAATCATTTAATCTTTCAAAGCCAATATTGAAAATTTTGTGAGATGATTGAATTGTTACGACTCAGGTGTGTTTTACTCATTGTACTGCAAGAACTGTGTTTGCTCCTGTGTCTTTCTATGTTTGAAAACTCCACTGTTCTATCATAACCTATAAAAGGGCTAGGTAATCAGGAGAAAGACATTGATCAGAACAATCAATAACTTTTCAATTAGCCATTTTCCAACTTTGGTAATTTGACTCCATTAATCTATGTGTGCCTATTTTGATTGATTTTTATATTTTTACCAGTAGCTGTTTGGTCAGATCATTCTCTGCTGCAACAGAAATGTCCTTTTGTTCTAAGTAGCATAAAGCCTAGGCTAGTATTTTTTTTTCTTTTTTTTTTTTTGTGGACCGGGCATTGAACTCAGGCCCTTGCGCTTGCCAAGCAAAGGTATTCTTAACATTAAATTTGGTGACAGATTATGTTAGTGAACACAAAGTAAATAAAATAAAAGGAGATGTAGAATGAAATAGTAAAGCCATTTGGGGTGCTCTGTGACTGGTTTTACACTTATTATACTGATGGATGGGGGACTTAGGCCAGTTCTGGCTCTTCTATATAATCCAGGCCCTTACAGAGGCTGTGTGCATATGCATGCATGGGCAGGGGGATTTCGGGTGGCTTGGGGACTAGGGAGAAGACATGGGGTATTCCATTGTGCCCTGTTTACAATTTAAGCCTTCAGATCTTCTCCCAACCTATTTGGTAGTGGGGGATGGGAAAGAAAAGTGGTTTTTAAGGAAGAGAATCCATGCTAGGTACACAACTCAGAGAAGCTGGTGGTTTATTTTACTCTTGGCAAGAATTTAAAAACTGTTGTGACCATGTGTGGCTCCACATTTTCACTGCGTGTTGTATGTGGAAGTTGGTAGAAAGCAGCCTGTGTGTGTGTGTGTGTGTGTGTGTGTGTATTAGATACCTGTCCCAGTCACTCTGGACTCTAGATGAAGATGGGGTGCCAGTTTGTCAGGCTGCCCAATCTGTCTAGGACATCACTAGGTAAAACAAAACAAACCAAAACAAAAACCTTAGTGAGTCTAATGTTAAGTGTTTGCCTCTTAAGGGTGGAGAGATAGCTATTGAGAGGTTTTAACTTAAATGGCTTAAGGATTGCTGAGCCAGAACATCTCATCTTTTAATTTTTCTCAGACCTTTTGTACTTTTCTCCAGAGAAGTTATAAATCTGATCATTTCAGCGGCCTTCACCGGCAATTCCTTACAGCTGTGCTTGGAGATAAAGCTTACTCTTGATAACGCCAAGGTGTAAAAGGAGCAAAAATCACCACCATGTTTAATTTTACCAGCATAAAGCTTTTTTCCTAATGATGACATGGCGGTCAGTGGAGGTTGGGATGGGGATAATTCTGGAGTTAAATGTAGGCAGCACAGACCTGCAGTCCTGAGGCTGCGGGGCTGAGGAAGCTTGACACGGTGCCTTCTCCTGGGCTCCGGGCTTCTTTCCCAAGGCGGGTGTCCTTGTCCTGTGGCGTGAGTGGAACCCCTCCCTTGGAGAAAGAGGAGTTTGAACTCACCAGTCCAAGAAGCATATGAAGGAAAAGCGGGCTGACCCTTTCTTGTAATCAAATTGCGATGTTTGCTGGAATTACAGGCAGTCAGGAGTCAGTGAATCTACATATTAACCGAGGGACACGACCCCTAAAGAAAGGTAAAAGAGGGCCAGTGTGTTTGCTAGTTTACCCCGTTAGCTACTTTGCCATTTGCAGGGCTATTTAGAGCACAATAAAAAGCTTCAAATCTCTTTTCCAACCAGCCAGAGGAGCGCTTGATTCACCCAAGACTTTTATTGCTGGCTTTTGAAATATTACCCTGGCTTTGAGCTACAAAGCCGCAGATCCAGCCCCATTTGTCTGGCGCTGCCCCAAACTCAGCTCTCCAGACTCCCAGCTCCCAACTCCCAGCTCCCTAGAGAAGAACCTTGGTGTTTAACACTCAGAGGGTCTAGTTTTTCGGTGGCCAGGGATGGAGCATCTCCCAGGATAGTCCAGGTCGCTTCTTCCCCAGCCTTAGCGCTACGGGGAGTGCAGCCCCCGGCTGGAGGCAGCCAGCGCTGCGGCTCATCTAGTGTCAAGCAGGGAGGCAGTTTTATTCCATTTGAAAATTAACGCACAAAGTGTAGATTTAAAAAAAATAATAAATTGGGTTTCAAAAGCTTAAAAACAACTCAGTCGGTGAACAAGCAGTAATTAAGATTACTGCAGGCACTGCTGCCAGTTAAAATTCTTATTTGCTGAAAAGATATGAATAGTGAAGCAGTTCTTAATCTCCAGATGTCTTTTGTGAAATAATTACCAACAAAGTCAGTGTTTCTTAAATTCTTTCAGTTTCCTTAAACCCTTTTCTGAGAAAAGTTTGGGAATAAAAAATTTAAAATACTACTCTAAATGTACAGAGCTTGTTCCTTACCCAACCCTGGAATCCCCTCCCCTTGAAATACACTGACTCTTCCTGCAGCTCCAAACTCAACAAATATTGCTTCATAAACAGAAGCATTGGTCAGTATTTTATAAACATATTTAAGAGGTTTTAAGAAAATGCATCAGTAGAGTATTGCAGCCTTTTTTAATTTTCTGAATTTTTATAGAACTGAGATGACTTTTTAAAGAAATAACTCTTGGGTTGTAATTTGTTCTGTTATTGCTTCCAGAGCTAGAAAATAGATCCTGTTTGTTTAAACTTGAGTTGTATAATGAAAATGTAAAACAGGCAATTAAATACTCATGGAAGAGGGAATTAATGACAAACATTGAGTGAAAATAACATTAAGCAGACTATTCACCAGTCATTGTGCCAGTGATCCTCCCAAGTATTGAGTCCCCTTGGAGGAAGCGTCAACAGTAGGGTTGCTGCTGCTGCTGCTGCTCTTCTTCTTCTTCTTCGTCTTCGTCTTCGTCTTCATTTTTTGTAGAGTTACTGTATGAATTCTCAAGGAAGCGAATGATCTTTTCAGCTGTGTAAATGTCCAGAGGTTGCTTGCTTGCTCCTCTGGGTGCAGTCTTCAAAACTTTCATTATTTTAAACTCATATGAGGAATCTGGGTCTAATTTGCACTAGTTCTGGATTATGTCTCTGTCCCCTCTCCAAAATAAGAGCAACTCAAGGAAAGAGAAGCTAGGATACTTTGTTTTTATTTCAATTTGATATTTTTAACATATTAGTTGTTAATGGACTTCAAACCTTGTAAAAATTACTACAAATTAATTCTAATTCTTTCATTTGTCATACTGACTTAGGGAAAAATTACCTTTACACATTTGTAATGAATATATATCAGTTTGATTACCTTTTCTCGTTGGATCAAAATATTTTTCTAATCAAGAATTTAAACTTGATTACAAACATCTTATATATTAGGTTTTAAGTAGTTAATTTAAATATAGTTGAAAGATTATTACATTTCTTTGCATTACATGTAATATTTTGTTGTGGTACTATCTTTTTGTCAGTATAAGTTAGGAGATAATAGTTTAAAAAGAAAGTAAAATATACATGAATCTCCTCAATATGAAACATGGATGATTTATAACCATGCCTACTTTAGAACATTTAAGGTATCTTCTATATTAGATAGTTCAAAATGAGTTTTGAAATTCTGAAAATGAAATTAAGTTGGGCACTATTTCATGAACAGTAAGAATGGAATTATTATAGAAATCTAACCATCAAGGGCTTATAATTTTGTATGGGAGACAACAGAGTAATTTAGTTTACTAAAAGTTTAAAACATAGGCCATGGGGAAATGAAATGTGAGGTTATAGAAAACTTATTTCTTGCATACTATATTTTAAAATAATGAATGTGAGAAATATTCCAGGTGGTAAGAACAGAGCAGGAACCAAGAGCTCAGAGAGCTGCCCAGAGTAGGTGTTGTAGTTAGCAAGGAGGATGTGATTTAGGAATCTTGGCTAGAAGCAAAGGGCTTATTTTTTCTTTAAAGCATTAAATCTTATTTATTCTTAAATGTATTACACTGGGAAAAACAGATCCTTGCCTAAAACATTAGTGTATTTTGATAAATACTGTAAATGACTTGTTCATGTAGGATGTTAGAAAACACTATAAAATGATAGTGACACATGCATAAAAGCTTGGTGCTGGCTTTTAAATGAGATTTTGTTTTATGGGATACCATAGTTTATTAAAACTTTTGAGCATCTCTGGTTTAATGGTGCCAAACATCCAAATAGTATCTGCTATGCTAAGCTGAAGAACAGCATACAAATTTTATTCACTCAGTGGTGCACAGATTTGACCAGCTTAGTATTTGAAGCATACTTCAACTGTTATGCTTTGGATTAATGAAATAGCTATAACAAATTGTACAGATATTGGTACTTATGGGAAGAGACAATCATTGTTCTATTTGTCTTCACAAAAAATGATTCTTCTAATTTGTATCCTGTTTCTTATATTTAATGGTTTAGATGTTGAAACATTCGTAGCAGATGTACTGAGAGGGGAAAATTTATCTAAGAAAGCAAAGGAGAAGAAAGAATCCCTTATTAAAAAGATAAAAGATGTAAAGGCTACGTAAGTCATTTGCTTTTATTACTTTGAAGTAATTTTATAATTAACATAATAAAGAATTATCACAGAATTAATTTTTATACTGTAATTTATTGCTGTTATATATTTTTATATTTTAGTACGGGGTCTACAGGGTCTCACTATGTAGATCAGACTCGTAGTGATCCACCTGTGTTCAGCCTCCCAAGACCTGGGATTATAGGTGCGTGCCACCACACCCAGTCTTGTTTTGTATATATCTATATCTATTTTTTTTTTTTTTTTTGGTGGAACCAGGGATTGAACTCAGGCCCTTGTGCTTGCCAGGGAA
>NDGM011226969.1:8804-24492 GCA_002564305.1 Octomys mimax | reverse complement strand
TATATATATATATATATTCAGATATATCACTACCACATAGCATTTGTTACATATATAACCATCATAGGTATCAGCAGCACACAGTGTCTGTTGTGAAGGTGACGGTGATCTTCATGGTCACAGGGCGATGGTGGTGACCAGGATCATGTTAGGAGGATACGCAGATCTCCCCTGCTCTTTGTTATGAACATGCATACTGCTGTTTGACGCCAAAATTCTGCAGGTGATTTTAGTGGGCATTCATTATTTGATGAGGTATACAATGAAGACATAGTTAATAGTGAAAAAAAGGGCAAAAAGAACTTAAGAGTCATTTTGTATACTTATGCACTCTGTATAGACTTGTCCTAAAATATGCCAGTTACCACATATTTTACTTTTTTAATTGCAGAATGATATATTTTTTATAGCAAATTCATGGAAAACACAGACCAGTACTTGAGAACCTTAAGTTAGCCATGATGGTAGATGACACGATCGTCCCCAGCTTTCATCCTTGCTGGGTGCCCTTTCTTACCACACAGCCAGACAGCCTTCCCCAAACCCAGCGCACCTCACCTACCTCTGCCCGAGGCACAACCACAGCTTGGCATGGCTCACTGCCAGGCCACATGTGACCATGGTCCTGGGGGCATCACTCCCTCAGCCCTCGTCCTCACCGGGAACTGATTAGTATCTGAAAAATCAAACCCACGCCATGTAGATGAGCTGTTAGCCTGCGCTGGTGCCAAGCTGAGGCCAGCGCAGCCTGAATCAAGGGCACCTAGGAGACCAGAGACACCCGAGGGACACTAACATTGCTGTACTGCCATCCTGGGCTCCAAAATTCTGTGTCGAACAGGACAATAAATATTCACCTTTATGTATGCAGACATACTGTAGAGCGGCACACATCTCCACGCACACGTGTGTGTGTCTTCTTGGCGGCCCGAGCTCACTTCTCCCTACTCAGCTGGGAGTGTGTGGTACGAAGCCCGGCACAGGACAGCTGACTGAGACAGACACATACTATTCGTGTGCACAGCACATTTAATCAATTTTCATATTGCACTTTAAGATTATATTCTCTAATTTATAAAAGTGGTATTTTTCATTCCCAAAGAGCAAGTTCTATGAATTCAGATCTTGCAAGGAATGAAGTTACTTATGGTCTTGTTATTTAATAATCAACTAGATCACCCAATTAAATATTAGTTCTATTTTAATAATAATATAAATTATGATATAATAATATAAAAGTAATAGCTAAACTAGTACCCAAAAATAAAAGAGTTGGATTTAAATGATTTTCATGCTTGGAAATTTGGGAGAAACAGCATTTTGCCTTGAGTCTGTCCCACCACAAGTTCATGTTTCCTCTGTGGCAGGCATACAGGCTTTCTTCCTCTATAGTAGCTTCAAATTAAATTTTGGAGTTTGCTTATCTTGAAAAAAAATTCATTATTAACATTAATATTAAAAGCATGAATATATTTTTAAAACCCTCCATGAGAAGAAGTACAAAATCTCTAAGGCCCCTTTCGCTTTAAGAAAGCCGACACTTAGGCAGGATTGCCAAGGAAATATTTCCCAGACAGCAGACTGTAAATCCCATCTCCATGTCTGTAGTCCTGGCCGTGGACAGCTCCCCAGTGGAAATCTTGTCAGCGATGCTCACGTGGCCCGATGTCCTAGGGGGACACTCCCCTCCAGTGAAGGTTCTCGCTGTGCGGGAGGGGAACATCCACACTTGACTTGTGCTAGCCAGGGCAGCGTCCCTCTGTGCACCACCTCATCCCGAGACACCTTGTGGATTACAGGACCACTTCCTTAGCTCTGGAGATGCAAATGGAAAGTGGACGGGCAATGCAAAAACCGAAGCTCGTCACTTATGGGGCTTAATTATTTGAGAACGCTTTCTCTTGCATGCTCAGATAATTGACATAATAAATAAAGCACACTCTCTTTGATCCCTTGTGATAGAAAAAGGCTTTTAGTAGCACAACTTAATGTGTTCCTGCCCACTTATCCTACCAGAGGAGATGCTAGTGATGTCACTGGAAACTAAGTAGCACGCAGGCAGCAATCTGTCTCTGGTCAAGTGGTTTCACCTTTTAACAGCACTTTGCTTTGAAAGCTGACTCGCTCTCTGCTGTGCCTCTCGGTGAGAGGCTGGACAGCAAGAGGTACCGAAACATAAATTTGCTCAGCGGCTCGGGCTCATCCTTCATATTCTCCAGGCTAAGAGTCATATATTAAAGTGATAGTGCCTCTGTGATTCGGCAGCTCTCTCCAGACGTCTCCGTAAGGTGGACTCCAGCATTCCCCAGCCATGTTCCTGAACACCCGAGCTGAATGATTAGGGGCCGGGGTAGAGATCACTGCACAGGAGCAAGAGACAGAGGGGAAGGTCCTCATGTCCATGGGGGAGGCGTGGCTGTCCCTCTTCAGCAGGCATCTTCCAAAGACATTTCCTCCTCAGTCTTAGAGAGAGGTGGACAGTTGGCCGCCACTGGCCACCACTGGCCACAAGTGGTCCTCATGAGCAGTGGGGGAGTGGGGTTCCCTATTTGGGATGATCTTCCTGTCTATTTGTGACACATGCATGTTTTGATGGGAACTGAATTCACAGAACATGCTCTTTGGGAATAAAAAGTACCACTTGTATAAATTAGGGAATATATTCTTAAAGTACAACATGAAAATACACTAAATGTGCATATTTAATCTACAGATATGAGTAGTAGGCATCTGTATCAGTCTTCTGTCCTGTGCAGGAAACCGTATCCCACACTCACAGCTCAGTGGGGAGAAGTGGCCTCTGCTCACTGTCTGGATGGTGCAGTCTATGGGCAGCTGGTCAAAGCACATATGCAGGGCAGGGCAGTCGGTAGCAGAGCAGGGAAACGCTGCTCCATCGGATGGGTGAGAGGCCACCAGGTGCACCGCGGTGTGGCTTGCTGTCCTGCTGGGCGTCTCATACTGCAGTGAGTCAGGTAAGAGTCCCAGAAACCAAGTTCTACTAATAGGTTGCTGTGAAAGGAAGCAATTGTCTTCAACGCTGCCTGCCAAATACTCATCATTTCAGACTGTAGAGTGCCATTTTAACCTCCAGGCATCGCTTGCAAGCTACGAATTCATCAATAAGGGAATGTAAACGTGCATAAGGGAGTCCCGGCAGACCGCCACTGGGCACTAATGAGAATCTCATGGTTTCATTCTTAAATAAGAGGCATTAAGGGACCTGTCTCTTGAGCCAAATTAAAAATGACAATTTGTACTCTGCAATGGAAGTGAAATGCAAATTCCAGATTTAGTTTCATGTTTTCCAGTGGCAATATTTGAAAAAACTAGAAAACATATGCCAAATTGAATTTGATAAGGAAACTTAAAGAATGAAAGCTGTTTGTTACTTCCACACATAATGAAATATTAGTAATGAAACACATCACTTGGTTCCTTTTTCCGTTTGAGACTTGTAGGTCCTTGTCATGTCCCCGCCTTTCAGCACACCTCCACATTGGCCAGGCACATGCTGCTCTCTGCAGCCAGCTGTGGAGGGCAGCTGCCCTACTGAGCAGTGCCATGGAATGCTGGGTGCACTTCCTAAAACTTCACTGACACAAAATAAGGGTACATGTTTGTAGGACACTGTGTAATAGTTTAATATATGTAAATAAGGCCTAATGATTGAATGCAAATAATTAGGGTTCCCTCTCCATTAATCACTTATGTGTTGGGAAACAGTCCCTTCTAATTATTTGGAAATGCATAATAAATTGTTATAACCTCCAAGTTCAGCCATTCAGCCGGTCCATAAGCCTTAACCAATGATTGGCCTTTCTGTCATTTTGCTTCTCTACATGGAGTTGTAATAACGTCTCTCATGGGACACTATTGTGACCATTAAGTGAACTCACATGCATACAGTACGTGGAGTGTGAGTGATCCAAGCAGGGATAGCTGTTATGCAAGTCATAATGAGCACAGGGCAGTGAGTCCTTCAGTACCTTTATTAACATACAACCTCAGGGTTTCACTAATCACACCACAAAATTTTGAGCAACTGGAATGTAAATGTCAAATAACTTAGGAAGACTAACCCACATGTATACCGTGTGGTTAATCAGAAGTGATTTTTATTAATTAACTTTATTTTTTAAAGAATACAAAATAGTGAAAGAAAAAATATTAGAAATGACACAAAATTTCACTAAACAAAGTAATAGGAATCGAGTAATGGTTGCTGTATTACTTAATGCTACCTTCAAATTAGTTGTTCGTATTACCAGATATAAACATGCAAGATTCCTTAACAGAAAAAGCAAAACAAAACAATGCCAAAAAGTTGTAAGAAATCCAAAAAGAAAAAAGAAGAAAAGGAAAAAAATTAAGCATTAACTGCCCCTTTTAAAAGACCCACAGAAATCAACAATACAATTATCCCAACTATCCTGCGTATATGCCTAAATCTGTCTTTCTCCTTCCTTCATTTGTCCTTGTCCGCATCCCAGCTGTGCCCTCCCACTGAGCAGCTTCCTTCCCTTTCACAGTATCTGGTTACCGTCTAGGTTTTCATTTCTCTTTCAGTCTTTCTCACTAGTGAGATAATACAATGTCTGCACGTGTAATTTATTTCCCTTCCCAGTGTAAAACCTAGTTGCATCCATTCGTCTACAAATGCCTCGAGTTTATCTTTTTGATAGCTGAATAATAATCCATGTGTAAAAATACATCACTTTTTCATCCATTCTTCAGTTGATGGGCATTTGTATCGTTTCCAAGACTTCACTGTGACAAAACCTGCTGCTGTAAACCTGAGTGCACACATCTTGTTACGGTATGATGACGTCAGTTCTGCAGGGAAAGTATCCAGGAGCCGATCACTGGCCTGGACAGGACCTCTGATGCTAGGTTTTTGAGGAGTCTCCACACTGATCTCCGTAGTGGTCGCACCAGCCTGCACTCCCACCAGCACTGGAGAAGGGATCCTTTCTCCCTCCAGCCCCTCCAGCACTGCTTACAGGTTGGCTTCTTCATGATAACCACTTTTTCTCTCATAATATGGCATTTCAGCATTATTCTAATTTGCATCTCTTGAATGACCAATGATGTTGAACATTTTTTCTTTCTTTTTTCTTTATTTTATTTTATTTTATTTTATTTTATTTTTTTGCATGTGTGTGTGAGATACCAGAGACTGAACTCAGGACCCTGCACTTGCCAGGCAAGTGCTTATTCTACTGAGCTATCTCCCCAGACCCCTGTTCAACATTTTTTCATATATTTGTTTGCCATTTGTATCTCTTCATTTGTGAAGCATGTATACATCTCAGATGCCCATTTTTGGATTGGGTATTTGTACTTTGGAAGCATGATTTTTAAAAAAATGCTTTATATGTTCTAGATAGAAGTCCTCTGAAGGACAGTCTGCTGTAATTTTTCCCAATTCATGGGGTTTCTTTTTATTCTGTTGGTGATTTCTTTTGATTTGCAGAAACTTTTCAAAAAAAAAGATGAGATTCCAATTGTTGATTCTTAGAAATATTTCCTGCTCAGTTTTATTTAGTGGTTTTTAGATTTATAACCTATATGAAATTATGTAGCTTATAAAATTAAAATTAATGTATCAAATTAAAATGTCAATTTATTTTTTCTTTTGTGATGGAAAATGTTTCCATCTTTGTGTTTTTATTTTAGCAATTTATCTTATAGCCACTAATAAGATGATTATGCTTTCAAAATCTCTTGGTAAACTAAATAAAGCAGATGTTTTTGTTTTACTGATACTGTCACGATACATGTTTGGTGTTATTTGCAAACTGCCTTTAACAACTCACATCGCATGCATATATACACACAAATTTTAATAGGATTTAAGGAAATGTATACATAAATATGTACTTAATGGAGTTGGAGACAAAAGCATGGGAGTAATTCCCTATTGCATAGCTAATTTGATGGCTGTTTAGGGTCCAGTCAGTTAATGAGACTCATTCAACCAGAAACTCTCACCATTTATATAATAATATATTTGCTCTGAGGCAATTTAAAGGCCTAACAGAGCACGAGCCCTGCCCGCCACCAGTGTAACAACGCAGCGCGCGAAGAGACGGTTAGAGCTCTGCAGAACTGCTTCCAGAGAGGAAACGATTTACAGGATCATTTTAAGAGCCTTTGTCCTGGGTCACAGGGCACAGGAGACCTGCCTCACCTGTATGACAGGAGGCAGAATTTGTGCCCCGAGCCCTGCTTCTTCCTGCCCAGCCAGGGAGGGGCACCACTCCTGCACCCCCAGCTGGCATCCCCAGGGCAGAAATGCGGGACGGCAGGAGCGCGCGGCTGAGGAGCATCCCCACAGAGAGCCTGGGCCGCTGGGCGCAACCCGTAGCCACGGCCTGGTTACCTTGTTCTCTTCCCATGCCCAGGGTGTCATGAAGGCCCCAATGTACTGAGTTTCAAATTAATCTTAAGTAAGATGCCAAAGAACTATCACTAAATGGGAATATCGATTTATCAGGCACCACTTTAAATATTGGCCCTCTGTAATTTCCATCATTAAAACTACTAAAATGCATATATTAAAAATTATATATTACATTAAATCATATGACATCATTGACATCTGGCTATTTCTGCTCTGGAGGAATGCCGTGTCTGAAGATGCCCTACACTGGGCCTGGGGCGTATGGACAAAACCTCAGCACCCTGTCCTCGTAGGGAAGGTACCATAAATCCTGACCTCAAAGCAAAGAGGTGACTGAGCCTTGTACCCTCCAGAATGAACTCAAGGGCTCAGAGGACATGGCTCCTGTCCTTACTCCCCCCATACCCGGGGGGCTAGTACCCAGACACATTGTTTTTAAGATGAAAGAATTTCTATTCACTCACCGAGTTACAAAAGAAAGGGAAGATTTATATTCTTTCATTTCCTTGCTTCCTCTAAGTCTTTTAGTGCCTTTCCAATGCCCAAATTATTTTAAGAATGTGGCTTAAAACATTAACTTTTGCAGAAAACTAGAATACTACAATTTTTTTCCTCTCAACACACAGCTGTCTCAATTCAGAGAATTTTTCTCTAATGAACTGACTGCATTTCCTGACTCAGCTTCCCACAGCAGGCTTTGGGACCGGCCAGGCAGGTGCACCATGCTGCTTATTAATAAATACAGAGAGAATAGAAAAGCGTTCTCGTGGAGCAGAAGCAAAGGGGCGACAGCTCGCCCTGGCCTGTCATCTGCATCTTTGAATTCCACGTCAGATATTCCTCACAGCTGGGCAGGTGTACTGGTCTCTAAGAGGACAGCCAAGTCCTTCCCTCTGTGCCGCCGGCCCCTCCGGGTGCTAGGGCACGGTCAAATCGGCTGGCTCTCTGCCATCTGCCCTGGACCCGCCCAACAAAGGGACACCAGCAGGTCGCTGTGAGGATTTCACAGGTGAGCAGTTTTCAGTTTGAGAGACTTTTCTGCTTCCTATTTGGGGCTCTGTCTGCTCCCCACCCAAGGCCTGCTTTCTCAAAAGCTTTAAATCTCATTCTAATCTACATATAGCACTTCCATAGATGACTCCAGAAAAGCTTTCTGATTTATTCTGCGTGTGTTAGTCCATTGATGACGAAAGATAAAAATGAAGAATAAATGCTCAGACCCTTTGGCTGTACCCTGGAGAACCAGGCACTCCTACTCAAAGTAGCCGGTGGCAGCCCTGAACGCCACGCTGCCTCAGGAAACTGTGGCAAGCAATTGCCATGCACATACGAAATAATCGCTCTGCTGTCAAAATTCACAGCAACCCATGACTTCACAGGAAACAAAAAAAAGCCCATTTTTAAAACTCTTCTAGCAAATGTAGAGACACCTACACACCACTTACATAGCTGAACAAAACTACTTCTAAAAATGTGTGAAGCGTTGTCTCAATCACTGATAGAACTCCATTTATTGATTCAGAGACTGAAACAACTAATGTGTACAAGCAGAAAGTGGGCTTACTGAAGTCAAATTTGAGGGTGAGAAATGGCATTTCCTGTGTGTGTGTGTGTGTGTGTGTGTGTGTGTGTGTGTGTGTCTAGGGAAGGGTCCACAGGGTGTTCATGGTCTCGCTACTAGATCAGACTCTAGTGATCTGCCTGTTTACAGCCTCCCAACAGCTGGGATTACAAGCGTGTCCACCACGCCCAGTCTCAGGAATGGCATTTCTGTTAAGAAATAAACAGGCCACCCCCACCTTGAGCCTTTGCTGTAAGAGAGGGATAGCACTTTCCAAGATTCTGGGGGAAGTCACGACGTGAACCTACTGCCGAGTCCCTCATAAACCAAATGTGTTCCATTACGGAGCCCCATCTGAGCATAGGCCTCAGTTTCTGCATTGTCCCTAAATACAACCAGGAGGGTCACAGCAAATGCCAGCTGATTCCTGATTTGCCTTCAGTCTTAGCCAAATGAGCAACATAAGTACACATGCCATGCCTCCCAGAAGCCCCAGAGAAACCTGCTCGTGAAAGTTCAAATCCCTGGGGAAGTTTTCTAAAGCATTTCAGAAAAGGCCTCCAGACCCAGCAGAACTCAGGTTTCGTACTGCAGGAGAGTGGTACACTGCTGAGGAGGGCAGGAGTCCTCAGTAACCCATGCTCAAAGCTAGCTGGATAAGCCCCTGATGGGCAGCATTTGGAAAGCGCATTTTGGAGCAATCACACCTTGGCTTGAAGACATCCGGGGTTGACAGACAAAGCCAAGCAGTTCTGGGAGCCGCAGCCGCATGCTCAGGCCTGGACACAGTGCGGGCTGCAGAAGGGATTTATAAGGGGTCCATCTACATTTGTCTTATACCTATGACCTACTGGCTAATAAATATTGATCCAATATTAATACTTAGACTCAGGAGGCCTGACACAACTGGGGAACACCATTTCTGTGCTTCACTGTTGCATTTCAAAGTCAAAGTGACTCACCCTATCCATGGCAATAAAGTTTAAAGAATAATTTCCAATAGAAGTTGTACTCAGACACATGGGACTTCAGTCTATTTCCTGGATTATAAAATATGTTCCTTGGGAATCGCAGGAAAGTTTGATGAACTCTGTCTTCAAATCACTTCTTACTGAAGACCTACCATGGAGGCAAGCGGTGAAGCGTGCCTCTGGCTGGGCTACACAGGCGGCTCCTATACACTACGGAGGCCTGCAGGCTCGGTCCGCGCAGCTGGGCCCACACACGCTCCCAGCGCCTGCAGATGGGCCCTGCCACACCTTTTCAGTGCTTTTCTCCAACATAGAGATCAGCTGGGAGAAATTGCTCCAGGTGCCAAAGGCTGCCCCTACAAAGTCAGGTTACTGAACTTAGATTTCCCCAAGTCACTGTCGGTAACTCTTAATTATTAGCTGAATAGACTTAGCTCATATTGAACTGACATAATTTATGCAGCATATCATGGTTTGGTTTTTGAAGAAACTAATAATTCAGTTATCTATTTACTTATAGGAATGGATGGATCATCACAATTTGCAATAAATCATTTTCTTTTTTTTTTTTTAGTTATTATTGGTGTCATAAAAAGAGCTTAAGTTTCCTTCTCAGTCCTGATTTGCTTGTGCAGCATGATACGCTGCACCTCTGGAAGAGCTGAATTGCTCATGGCAGACCTGAGCCCACCATGGCAGCTCAGAACTGGGAGGGCAGCGGGGGGGCGCACCAGGGTGGTCTGCAGACCCAGCGAGCTGGGCAGGGAGGAGCAGCGCTCGGCTCCCCACCTCACACCGAATGAACAGCCCTTCTGAACTGGTTGCAGAAGACGATTCAAAACTAGGGCTGGCAGTCTCTGACACCCACCTGAGGCACCTCAGACATGAAGGACTCAGCCAGCAGCCTCTTGGGGTGCAGGGCTGCACCAGCAAGGCCCTACACCCCAGAGATGCCACTTCTGTGGATTCAACCATCACAGACAGAAATATCTTTTAAAGCTATATCAACTGAACATGAACAGATGTTTTCTTCCTTGTCGCCATTTCCTAAGTAATACAATGGCAAGCGCCGGCACACCGTTACACGTGTTAGGCAGGACGCGTGATCTCGGGCTAAGATAGCACACACCGAGGGTGGTGCAGTTTATGTGCGAGTGTGACTCCATTTTATACACGGGCTTTGAGTCCTGGCACTAATCTGACTCTCCACACACATCCATCTACAACCATTGAGGAAGGCAAGTACAAACGTGTTCACTTCAAAACACGCTGAAGTTCTGGGAAGAGAAAGCAAGCTAAAGGACGCTTTGTGGGTAACTGTCCCAGGGCTGGAGCAGTGCCACTCCTGGGGCAGGAAAGGAGACAGGATTCCGGCTTCCAGGAGCTGCACTGGGCAGGCCTTACGTGATGGGCAGCACGGAACACATCTGGCTCATACATGGAAATGTTGTGTGTTTTCTTTCTCATGAGGGTTTATCCTGGGTGCAAGGATACCCTTGTGCACACGCCTGTGTGTCAGGAGGCCCGCACCCCTGGGGAGCACTCGCTCAGCACATCTGCCTCCGGCCCGTGCCGTCGAGGGGCGTTTCTCCCCTCCAGCTGTGGTCCCGCAGAAGTAGGATTTTCCTGCCTGCCTATGCCAGAGCTGCTCAACTGACCTGTGTAGTAAATTATTTTTTTCAATATTCACTTTTTAAAAAATTTCCAGAGATAAAGTTTATACAAAAATGGCAAGACTGAGGCCGGCCTGGAACACACTTCCTGTCACCTCCTGGAGAGGGGCGAGGAGCCTCCCAGGGTGCTGTCCCGCCCAGGCCGCCCCAACCCAGGCACAGTCCTGGCGCCGCAGCTGGCCAGGCCAAGTCTCAGCTTCAAATGTGAATTTCCAATGAGCTCGGTTTTCTCTCATTAGTAAAATAAAATTTCTGGATCAAATCAAACAATTTAATCACACACCTAAAATTAATGGAATTATGGAACATACTCATGAAAATAGAATGCTATTGCAATCAATATTTTAAATTGCATCAGTTTGTTAGTTACATTAATGTAATTCAGCGATCAAACTGAATATGTACTCTCAATATGATTAGGAATAAATCATCAGGAGTAATATGGTGATGCAAGAAGCTTGTGACTAGGGGATCATTTGGGGAAAATTGAAAATAGTTAATGATTTGACATTGTTGGCAGAGAAAATTAGAACAATCAACTACAAATAAAATCTGCTTGCATGGAATATTTTAACCTGTCAACTCTAGTATTATAACGGTGTTAAGATTCTAAATTTCACATTCAGGTATCTGCATCACTCATAGTAGCATTCAGTCAGCTGTACGGTGACCAGGATTGTCCAGATAGGAATTACAACTTCCTGTAATCGGTGCAGGACCCGTGCTGAAATGAACACACGCAGCGCAGGAAGGGAAGGCCTGCAGCAGCAGCCGTGACTCGTGCGGCCCACACGGCTAAGCGCTTCCACATTCCTGCATTGCATATATCATGGATTCTCCCGAACAAGTATTTTAAAATACATAGCAATAGAAAAATTATTCCGCTTAATGACTTTACTATAAAAATCCCTAACTTATTCTAAAAGTAACAGTACAAATGAATGGCCGCATAAAATTGCCCAGAACTAGATGATAAAAAAAGTTTTGAACATTATTTGTCTTTCATTTTCCCTTCAAAATATAGTATGCAAATTATTCCCTTTACCAGCTGATTTTGAAATAAAGCCTACCAAAAATGTAAAAATGATAAGGCACATGACATGTTCATCAGAATGCCCAGTGCAGCCAAGTGTAGGTTCAATCCAGCAGCCACTGCGGATTTTTAAAATGTATGTTGAATACACCTATATGGAAAATTTTGCAGATATATGCATGAATCCATATATACATATGGATACATAAATGCATGCATATTTCCATGAATAAATCATGTCTCAGGCAGCTTGACACATGCTTGGAGAGAAAATGCCAATAAAAGGAGGTGAAATTTTTAGTGAGCAAAGGTATGAATAAATGAAAATATGTCTAGGTGAAAAACTAATCATGTAGAAGAACTGTAAATGTAAAATGACTCCCCCTCTAATTACAACATGGACACATCACCGGGTCCTCTGCCAAGAGGAGCATCTCCCTTTTACTTGACCTTAGCCACAGGATGCATACGCTACCATGTTTTCCACTTTATAGATAAAAATCAAAGGATTATGCCATTTACTAAAACAAAGTTCAATTTGTTACCTAGTGAGAATAAGATTTGGAACTTAGTTTCTGATTTCAAAATCTGTAATTTAAATTATGACTGTACTTTGGTTTCTTTGATTGAAAAACGACGAAGAAAAGGTACCGGCTGCTATCTAGGTTGGCTTGGGAAGCCATGGCTTAGAGCCGCAGCAGGCCAGGGCAGCACAGTGTGACAGCACCTCACACACGCCTGGGCCTCGATGGCATCACAGGTAAGGGAACTGGAGCATGTGGGTGGCAGTTCCTCCCATTACTGTCCTTCAAGGCCCAACTAAGATATCATTACTTTTTACAACAGAATAAGTATTATTATACTACTGTTTATTTAGCATCTTACTATTCCCCAAAACCAAAGTCCTCACTTCCAAACTTATTCATGCAGCCTAACAATGAAACAATGCATTTTATGCTAAACCAGAAAACGCATGTCCCTCTGACAGAAAACACACTTTACAAGTCGGCTCCGTTTTGCGTTCTTATTTGCAAGGTTTATAGGACAAATAAAATTTCCCAATTAGCTACTAGAGTTGCTGTCGTCAAGCGCATGGTCAGTGTTCATGAATACGTGCTACGCAGTGTGCTGCACGAATCTGCTCTTGTAGCCCTCTCAGCTTTTGAGGCCTATAACTTTCAACATGCTGGGAGCACGCTGCAGTGTGTTCCAGTAAGCAACTTCCCATTTTCTTCTTATGTGACTGGGGACTCAGCTATTCCACCAGCAAATCTCATCCGTCTTCTCCTCTGTCTCCGCTGACCTTTCCAGGCTAAACGATGAGTACATTTTGTGGAAAAGCTTCTATAGAGTTCTTTCAGACAAAATTATGGCACTGAAAATACTTAACTATTTATTAACCAAACAACTAATTTCCTTAACTATCAATATCGAGCTTGCCAATTATGGAAGTTTCCCTTCTCTGGCATCCTCCTGCTTTATGCCTCTGATTACCAGAACGTGTCCCAGACGGGCATTTTTCAGCCCCTGCTGTAGGAGCACAGAGCTGCGCAGGAGGCTTCTGTCCTGCCCTGGACAGCAGGCTGCACTGTGGACCCTTGCACCTCTGGGCTAAGTTCTGAGGGGCCTGTCGGTGCCCAAGACCACAGCTGACGCCACACCCACATCACACACATGCTGTGTATGATAGAATTTAAGGTGTAAGGTAGGCACGGGAGGAGGCTGCCCCAGTAACCAACAATACACAGAGCATTACACACGCACAGTATTGAGACTGGGTCACAGCGTTGCACCCTTGCCCTCCTGGAGAAAAGCAAGGTGACATGGACACAGCCCTGAAGCTCTGTGGTCTGGCAACAGAGATGGCACCAAGGGCGCAAAGGTCGGGAGGCCCCTCCAGGGTGGACGTGCTGCACAAGGAGGCCCTGGCTGGCATAGAAGGACAGCGTGGGGCAGCATCACGGTACTCAGCAAGGCTGTAGTGGGAGCTTTGTGGGCTGTTTGCTCCTGGAATTTTCCACTTGGTACATTTGGACTTGCTTGACAGGGTGGCTGGAATGTTGGAAGCAAAGCTGTGCCCTCCTGTATCTTGTGAGCAGGGGAAGCGGTCTGGACACTCAAAAACAAAAAAAATACAGCTTGTAGAACCTTCCCGGAGAGGGCTAGGGGACATTAACGCAGCAGATAGACCTGCACGGTGGGGATCAGCGTAAAAAGAAAGTGACAAACGCTGTGCTCCCACATCCCACATCCTCTGTCAGTAAGCACTTATGAACATGGCTTGCTTGGCAATTAAAGTGTAATGTGAGCCGGGCGAAGCAGGAACTGATTTTTCTATGACTTTCATGGTGCTAGAAAGTAAAAGCTCAGCAAGGGCACGCTCAAGGCGTGAGCATCCCTTTCAGAAGGACAGAGAGATAACAATGAAGTGCCCTAAAACAAAAGGAAATAGGAGCAAAGGGAAGCACAAGAAGCAGCGAATGTGGCAGAAGTGCTCTGAAGTCACTAAGCTACGTGGAAACATCAGAGTGCTTCCAAATGGCGTTTCCCAGGCTCCCACCTCCCTGCAGGCTTCTCTGAGCAGGGCGTGAGCCTGCGGCTGAGTCACAGCCCTCCTTGTCCGGCCACACGGGAGCTCACTCAGGATTCCACTCCTGTCTGTCTCCCAGGACGAAGAGGTTGGTCAGCATGTGGCAGACCAAAGGAAGATGGTCTCTGTGGCTCTTTCTGTGGGTGAATGAGTTGTGGGATTTTTCCCTTAAATCTCGGGTGCATGGCTTCATGGTGCTCTGATCCCAGTCTCCCTTTATTCCCCTAATGCTGAAGGCGTGGGGAGCTAGTCAATCTGCTGCACTTCATGGGACTTCACAGGTCTCATGCCAATTTGAAGAACATGTCCTGAGAGAGCTCTTCCCTCAGCATGAGACGGTAACAGGCTGATTCTTAGGCTCTGGCTCCCGTCAGGAAGGCAGGAAAGCTTGGCTGAATCACACGCCCTCTCTTCTCATCTGTAACTAGGTCACCATGACATTTTACTCATGTCATCGATGCAAAAAGAATTTTGTCAATATAAAGAATTATCATGCGGTTTCCATTTAGAAGTATGGCTGAGCTGAGGCAGCCATGGACAGCTGGGGAAGATGTGTCAATACAGGCCAGTCATGTTATGAGTCCATTAATTATGCAAGCCTTATCTGAACAGCAAAAAAATACTCTTCTCAGAAGTGTACATCGCCCCAAAGGCAACACTGGATGCTACTTCGGGAGCATTTCCGTAGCAATTTAAGTTAGAAATCTCATACAATGCAATTAGACATTACGGATGGTGGGCTTTCTCGTATTTCACACTTGTTCCACCTGCATTATAAAACCTCTTAGAGCGATCCGCCAATAGAGCCCAGCATTGTTGAAATCCCCTAGTAATCAGGGCTATTCTTGCAGGTTTTATGGAGCCCTCACTATTCAGGAAAGTAGGTAAATTTACTCAACCTAATGGGAATTGTACTTGGAAAGAGGAAACGGTGACGCCAACCACTTTGAGGAGAGCACTCTATCGGTGCTGGCTGACTCGCCCGCAGTACAGGCACCCTGCAGCTAAAAGCAGTGTGCCAGCCCCGCCACGCTGCGCTGCGCCACGACTCTAGCCAGGAGCTGTGTGCCATATGCAGAGTAGCAGAGGCAGCGCCACAAAACCCACAAGAAGCTCCACTGTCCACAAGCCACTCCCGGAGCCCCATGAAACAGACACAGACATCTCCACCACGGAAGGCAGGCCACCTGTGTGCCTGTCAGCTGCAGGTATGGCTTAAAAGTTAACCTGACTGAGGATTTTAAAAAGCACAGTGTAGCTAGCATGATGGTTCCCACCCGCACTCTCTGCTCCCCAGGAATAAAGCCCAGCTGGGAAGTGCAGTAACCTAGCGAGACCCTGATGGGCAGGACCGTGGCTGTACTCAGAGCAAAGTCTCTCAGTTCAACTCCGAATCTCTCTCTCTCTCTCTCTCTCTCTCTCTCTCTCTCTCTCTCTCTCACACACACACACAC
>NDGM011226947.1:542-21511 GCA_002564305.1 Octomys mimax | reverse complement strand
CCACAAAAAAAAAAAAAAAAAAAAAATCAATCACCAGTACTTCTGTGTTTTACCCTAAAACATAAGAAAATATAGTTTTAAGACAATTAAAAAGCAACACTGTCCTGGCTGAAAGGCTAAATAAGCACACGACTGATAGATATTTTAAATCTGAAACATCTTTTTTTTTCAGAAAATGGCATTAAAATTTCTCTTTCTTTCTTTCTTTTTTTTTTTTTTGTTAGGAACCAGGGATTGAACTCAAGTCCTTGCACTTGCCTAGGAAGTGCTTATTCCACTGAGCCATCTCCCCAGCCCATTCCTCTTTATTTCTAAAAGTTTGAATATTAAACTTACAAATTTCTAACAATACAAATATATTTTAGATGTACAAAGGTGGAGCCCATAGTACATATATAGTGTACAGCAAGAGTTTCAAGAATTTTGGAACATGCAATAAAATTTGATTCAAAATAAATGGACAAGAGTCATGAGTACAAGTCAAATAAGATCAACTCTGTTTTTCTTTCATGGATATCTGATGAAAGCTTCTGTCAAAGCTGAGACATACATGGAGACAGATAGGATTGAGGAAGTATTAGAAAAAAATAAGAGAAAGAAAGGTCTGGAAGGTGTGGTTAACTGCTGGACAGGAGCCCTGTGAGAACTGACTAGGAATAAATACAAAGACTGATTAAGTTATCCTGGCTTTGGCCTTTGGCAAGAAAAAAGCAACAGTTATTTGTTCTGATCACCATTTTTAAAAAGGATGGAATGCACTGTTAACAAAATAAATAGTCTGATAGCATTGAAACAAAATACATCCTAGAAAATGTAACAATTGTTTGTGAATGGTCAAGCCAATCAAATATATATGTAGAATCTTTCCAGTAAATACGTATCATCTTTTACTTTCATTAAAAAAAATCACAAATACTTTTCAATGATATAATGGATGACTTTTACTTACTAACTGAGACAGTAGAGGTGGAAGTGAATGATACAAATTGAAGAAAAGATCCAATGTTTCTGGTTCAAGGAAAACTGAAAAAAAAAATTTTTTTTTTCTAATACCATTACTCTCAAGCCAGTGATAAGACATTATCATACAAACTGAGAAGTTCAACATCTCCACATGTAGCTACTCTAGTTTTGGCTATGTTAAATTCCTAGCTACTTTCCTATAAAAGATAAAATAATCGAGATAGAAATTAACCAGCTAAGATGATCCTATTTCTATGTAGAATCTATAGTACTATAGGACAATTTTCTATTTCATTCATATTAATATAAAGGTGTTTTTGTTTTGTTTTTGTTTTTGTTTTGTTTTGCTTTTTGGCAGAACCAGGGATTGAACTCAAGCCCTTGTGCTTGCCAGGGAAGTGCTTATTTCACAGAGCCATTTCCCCAACCAAAATATAAAGTTTAAAATTTCAAAAAGTATCAAAAAGTAAACAGTACTGAAAAGTATGTAACACAAAAGCTATACCATGGTTCATTCCAAATACATACCTTTCAACATATATAATGTATTTCCAAATACTTTATACTGCTTTTTTCAATTGATTTTTAAAAATTTTAAATATTAGTTGAACTTTTATTCAGGAATATATCACTAGCCCTATAGTTACACCTGTACCATTCTCTACACAATCCATCCTTTCTCCTACTATTATCATAATTTGTGATGACATCAATTCAAAGTATTTATATTTATACTACAATTATATCACACACTCTTGTATTTAATCACCCCATCTTTTCAGTGTTTAGCTGTATATCTGTCAATAATTCTTTCCACATGCTCTGACATATTTGCAAAAATCTGTTCTTCATAGCCTTTTCCATACAACCTATAACATCACTAACCTATCATTTTCATTTTCCTACTCAGACCTCTCAGAGGCCTCAACTTGAAATAGCTGTTCCCTAATTTTGTCATATAATTGTCTCATTTATACATCGACTCATTGCCTTGTCTTTTCCCAAAGTCCCTTCTACTTCATTGGCTTATACATCAAACAGCTTCCTGACTGCAAGTATATGAGGAGTAAATTTCTAGAGGACCTGCATGCTTGAAAATGTCTTTTATCTTACACTTAATTTGCATCTACAAGAGCTCAAAAAAAAATTTTCCCTTGAAAGTCTGAGACAGTACTATATTGTTTTCTACCATTTTTTCTTTTTTTAAAAAAATTATGTGTTTTTGTACAGGGTCTCACTATCAGCTAGGACTCATAGTGATCCTCCTGTTTTCAGCCTCCCAGCACTGGGATTACAGGTGTGCTCCACCACCCATACTAGCTTTTAATATTGTTTTTGTTTGGGTTTTTTTTTGTATTTTAGGGAAAGAGTCTACAGGATGTTCAAGGTCTCACTATTAAATTGGACTCATAGTGATCCGCCTGTTTATAGCTCCCAAGAGCTGAGATTACAGGCATGCACCACCATGCCCAGTCTCAATTGCTGGCTCAGCACGTGCTGGGAGCAGGGCTGGCATGGCAAGCTGGGGAATTGAACCCCTGGTCCCTGTGCCTGCTTACAGGTGCTTTAATCTGCTGAGCTATTTGGCCAGCTCTTAATACTGTTATTGGGCAATCTAATTCCATTCTTGAACTCAGTGCTGTGTTGACAACACACTTTTTCCTTTCTTGTACAATACAGGGCTTTTTACCATACCCACATTATTTTTTTAAAATGTCATGATTCTGGAGCCCAAAGTATATCTGTTTTCATTCATCTCATTTGGGTACTTAGCAAGCTCTTTCAATGCAAAAGTTTATGCTCTTTATTGCTGAGAATTTTTTTGCACATTTGTTTGCAAATTTCATTCTATTTTCTCTGTTCTCTGATGCAAGACCTTGTTTCATCTTCTAATACCATAAATATAAATTATTTATTTTTCTCTTATCAAACATCTCTTTGCTTTTTACAGATTCTTTTTAATTTTTTTAAGCATTTCATTAACTTTCTCTTCTAATTCTTCTACTGAATGCAGTGTTTGACAGCTACTTTTCAAACGTGGAACATTCTCTGAATTTTCACTTTTAAAACAGTATCCTATTCTTATTTCAGGAATGTATTTCCTTTGATTATCTCTCTGAAGATAGTTATTATACCTTTCTCAAATTCTATTCCACTTCACCTCTGTTTATATTAATTCCTTAACTTTTTCCTTAATCCTTGAGATAAATGCATATTTGTAATGTAGTTGCAACAATGAATAGACATATCCCACATTTCATCCAGTTACTCAAAATAGTAATTTCTTGCAAAATTAGATGACAGTACATCTAAGAAATGTGCATTGATACATTTTGCCAATTTTATTCGAATTTCCCAGTGTTACATGTATTCATGTGTATACTATGCATGTTTTTAGGCTTGCAATTTTTTATTGCATGTGTCGGCTCACAAATTAATCCATCAGTAGTCCAGACACAGCACTCAGTCCCTTTATGCTGATCTAGTCTTTTATTTCCATATTAAAGGTTCTCACAAAATCTATGGTGTTCTACAGTATCAGGTATCCCTATATCTAAAGCATCTCCAGTTTTAAGGAAAAAAGTTCTGATCCTGGGAACCAAGGTAGTACAGAAAGAAGAGATGACAAAAGGCAATCATCTAGCTACACAAGTGGTAGATTCTGTTCAAATTATAGTCTTTTACCAGCCATTTCAGACTCATCTCCCATCTCTGATTTCAGAAGTAGCCTAGTGCTACCATTTTTCTAGCACCTGAGAGAAATAAATTAACCAATTTTTTTTTTTTTTTTTTTTTTTTTTTTGGTATTTCTCCTGTAGGAAAGCAAGTTGCAACTCAGCTGTTATTTTACTTACTCTAACTCATTCTCTTTATAACTCTGAAAAATATGTTGACATTTCTTGCTAACTATTGGATTCTTCTCCCAATGAAAGTTTAAAGAGTTCTTGATTATTCTACAGCAATCCTTTCTTCTGTTTAGATTCAAAATATGGCAGCTACTATGCTATAAACTGGGGAAAACATTTCAATATTGTGAATGATACCTACTTTGGGTTACAAATTATCCTGAGCTCTTTTTCAGTTGCCTAGTGAAAAAGCAGAGATGACAGCAACTATATTGCTTAATTCTGCACCATTCTCATTCACCAACCATGTTGCAAAATTTTTTCTTACTTGTTCTCCAGGTTGTTGGTATCTGCACTGTGCAAAGATCATCCGCAGATTCATCTGCTGAACTGCCAATAAAGTCGAAGCTTAAGCAGTTAAGGACCAGTTTTAAGACCTGCATCACCAGATTTTGTTGACCCTGATCCTGAAGATTTAAAGGTTTAGACAATACCTGAAAGAAATAAAGTATGATTTAAATATATCAGCAGATGTTAACTTCACATATTCAAGTAACTTTATATTCAAGTAACTTCAATGCCAAAAAAAACTTAGTACAAAAAGATTTACAAAGTTATATTGTTCCAAATAGTAAGGAAGAATGGGAAAAGCACTATTACAAATTAATAATACACTATTTCAAATTTCATTTTATGAAAATGTTTATATTTAATTGCATAATGTAGATCACCTAAAGTTGTAATAGAGGAAAAATAGTCTACATAACACACACGTATGTGTACAGAATTTGTTAGTTCAATGAATGCTTTGTACAAGCTGAAAATACAACTTTCTTCAAAGAAAACTTGGCTAACTTCATGTATGAATAACCTATATTTAACTAACAAAAGCTGTCAAAACTGAGTGTGGAAGAAAGAACACCCACAAGCTTCTGGAGAGCGATTCTGACCACCAAAATAATGTCCATTCTTCCATAACATGAAAAATTATACCTTTTAAAGATAACACAAAATATTTATTTAAAAAAAGACATAAAACTCGGGACTCTACGAGAATATGCAAAGAAGCAAAGTGGGTAGACAGAGACAGAAATGAAACAAGACTGGCGGGAGCTGTTACTGTTTAGCTGGTTGAAAGGTTCAGGGGTGTCAATTATGCTATTCTACTCACATTTGTACAAGTTAAAACTTTTCATGCTAAAAGACAATTTTTAAGATCATGTCTGTTAGTCTGATTTAGTGTGGCAACTATCTTGTTACTACACAAATTGAGCATCCCTAATCCCAAAATCCAAAATCCTTTGTAATCCATAACTGTTGAGCATCCACATGATATTCAAAAACAATTCAATTATGGTAAATTTCAGCTTTTAGATTTTTGGAACACGGATATTCAACCCATAAAATCTATGCAGATATTACAGACTTTTAAAACTCTAAAACCTGAAATAGATCTGGTTCCCACTATTTAGGATAAGGGAGACTCAACCTATACCACAGAAATGAAATACACTGAACTTAATTCTTTCCTTGATTCTGGTCACAAGCTGAATTTGTCACAAACTGAATAAAATTTCTGGATAAGGTCAACAATAAACCTAACATTGAAACTGATTTGGTTTAAGTCAATCTGGTCTGTGACCAGAATTGTCTAAAGAATTAAGCTAGTGAATTGAGGTACTACTGTACACAGAAACTAGTGCTCACGGAACATACTTTGGGAAATGCAGTATTATGCCAAATAACAAGTTTGAGGAACATGATGGAATTGGTCCATGTATTACATAAGATAGCATGAAATAAACTGTGAATCATGTGATCACTAATGTTTAATAGGACACTATGAGAAGACAACAATATGCAATGTATTAATTATTGTAACTGTCCTACTAACCTGTTTTGAAACTGTTTCAGTGCTATTTTCTCATTAAAATGAATAAAAAATTTTAAAAAAAAAGACACTATGAAACCAAAGGGGAATTCTATATCTCCCAAAAATATTAATCAAGTCAGCTGTGCTGGCTAAATGATTAATAAATTTTAATTAATGAATTATGAAAACTTACCATAATTTCATATTTTGTATGCAAAGTACAGGCAGGCAGGCAAAAAAATTAAAACAATTAGATTTTACAATTAATCTACAGTAAGAAAACAACAAAACTACTATCTAAAAACAACTTGCTAAGTTTCCTTTGGATTTCACTTCTTATACCCAGCAAATAAACAAGGATTTCTTGGAACCAATTATAGATATGTGCAAATCTACTGTACTTAATTAAGACCATCAATAATAATTCTTTTAAAGGCAGAATTAAAGGGAAAAATCCACTTAAGTTATTTTGAGCCTCTTAAAATTTTCTAAATACCCTAATCAGTAGATTGAATTATTACATAATTTACCTCTTTTAGAAGAGAACATGCTAATACGAATATATCTTTGAGAGAAGTGTCACGAAATGAGGTAGCTATTTTCCTGTGTTTTGCTGAAGGTCTAGAATAATCAACCTAAAAAAAAATTAATTAGTTTAAGCAGTACTTTTCTAATTCCTCATTGAAAACAAACAGAAAATTGGTTACTTTAGATTTTGTTGTTTCATATGCATGGCTATACTGTGACTCCACATGGAATTGTTTTTAGGATACAAAAATGTATCTCTTTCACTAGCTCTGTCTTTCTGCCTTTCTACATATGTATATACATACATACATATGTACATACATACACGTATACACAGATACACACATCCCATTCAGAATGAGTTTTTAAACTTAAATATTACAAATCTCTTTATTATAAACTTATTTTTCAAAGTAAATAATTTTCTGCTTTTGTTCTGTTCAGAACCACACTAAGCACAAAAACAGAAGCAGGTTAAATTTTTTTTCAGCTACTGAGCTCATAAAAGCAATGTTGGAGAGTGGTGTAGCTTCTGAAAACTCTTTTTGTACAGGGCGAAAATTCCAGCTAGATAATCACTAAGTCCCAAGAGGCCTTTTTTTGGATAAATCTGGCTGTGTGCATCCACTCTTAAGGATCACTTCACCAAACCACTTGTCTTCTATTTGTAAGTATATAAAAGTTTCTATTTTGCATTTATGTTTTCTAGTTACTATATACACAGAAGATGAAAGGAAAATTTTCTAAGTACCCATGGGACAAGGAAATGTCTAATTCCCTGTTCCTTGTAGTACTTTATACTGCTGTTGATATTTTCAAAAACAATGGAAGTATTACACTATTTAGCTATCCTCTCAATAAAAGAAACTTTATTAGTCAGAGTTTTATCCCACACACTTTGTCACAAATAAAAGAAACAGCATTACTTAAGCAAATTTCACACCTCCATTAAATAGAAAGGCTTACCAGATTCATTTCCTGAGTCAATTCAGAAAGGATTATTACTCCTATTACACAGTGTTCCACAGTGCCCTTTGGAGAAAATAAACATTGGAGACATGATTGTTTTTTAATGTATAAGGAAAATAATACTTATAAAATATTATGAAGAATTAAATACCAAAAAATCACATTTATTTAATGTCTTTTAAAATATGCAGAAAAAAATCATTGTTAGTTCTACAAGTAAAAGAATTTCAAGTTTTGAAGAATAAATTTGAATATAGAGGGTTGAATGGAAAAATGCTCACCTACCTTAGAACTACATGATACTCTATAAAATATTATAAATATGCTTGAAATTTACTGTGACAGCTACATTCAATATATAATAAGGAGCTTTAAAATGAATTCAAATCTTTTTATCTTAAATTAGTTAAGATTACATAGGTCCTTTTAATTTCATTCAATCATGCATATGCATGGGTTTGTTATATAGCTATACAGAAGGCATCTAAAATACAAAATGCAGTAGAATACACACATAGCTACCAATACGGTGAACAATTTCATAGCTTCTTTCATGTTTTAATTTAATCAGCTTCTAATTTAATCTCAAAATTTTCCTGAATATTAAAATTTAGATTTTATATGCATATTGCTAACAAACTGCCCTATTACAAAATCACAGTGGAAGTATAAAAATAATAAATGTTACATCAAATTAAAATGCAATTATACAAAAACAGTAATACTTTTCAAGTCTTACAGTTGGTTATCCCTTCACCTATCACAGAATTCCAGTTACATTACTCTCAGTAGATAATTCAAATTATCTAACAACAACAATAGAACAAAATAAATGTACCAGAATTTCTGTATTTCAATTCTCTATGAATTTCAGGATAGTCAGGGTACGCCATTAGGGTACCCTGACTATGTTCCAACTTTCCTATTCACTGAAACATTCATCTTCTATGCATATTAGGTCAATAACTGCTTTCTGACCAACTACTGGTCCATGAACCCACTGGCAGTCCATTCATTCAATTCTTATATAAAAAGTGGTCTGGTACTGGCCCTAACAACAACAACAAACACGTACCACAATATACCACAGCTAAATCACTAAGTACACTGTTAGGTCAGAGGTATTTTTCTCATAGCAATTTTTATTGATGAATGAAATATTAAGTTTGTTTACAATCTGCATACACTCCTTAACTTGCAGCACAAAAGCAATGTGAACAGCATTGCCTTAGATGAAAGTCTTCTGGGTATGCACGTAGAAAGGAAGTACTTAAATATGTCTGGAGTGTGACCCCATAAGGAACTACAACAGAGAAAAAAAGATGCTCAACAGTTTAGGTCACTAGGAACTAACTATGTAGTACTATTTCTGCTCTGCAGTATAAGATTGAATCACATCTTACACAAGGGTTAAATTTAAACTCACTATAGTACATGAAAAACAAAATCTCAGAAAGTTCAAAGTACCCCTCATCACTAACAAGTCAATACAGAACCAATTTTTACCAACTGCCAATTTTTCTTTAAGAATTAAAACAGGTCACTGCCTCTTTAGCTCAATACCTAGCTAAAGTACCCTTGTTGCAATTAGCGATAGTCTGTACAAAGAAATTATCTTTTAAATAAGTGAGCTGTTCTTGAAAAAGTCATATAGGAACCAAGTGCAGATTCAGAATTTCCTGTATCATCCTAGGCCATGTAATCACCATGTGGAATGGCAGGTGGAATCCCTGGCACAATCTCATCTCCTCTTATCTTCCAATTCAAATATATAAATTTATGTACGTTAAATATTGAATATGCATATGCTATGTCTTAACATAGGGTGAAAAATATTTGAGAAAACAATATAATCAATGTGGTAGAGTATGCAACATCTTTTAAAAATTCTCAGACAACTCAAACTGCTATTTCTATACTAAATCATTGTATGACCTTAAGTAAGTTAAGTTCTTTAACCTTTCTAAACCTTGGCTTTCTCATTTACAAAATGAAACCCATTTGACAAACAGACAAAAATTAGATAACATATAAAAATCATTATATAGCTTGTATATATGGAGTGCATATATATATATATATATGAAAAAACATTAATATCAGAAATTAGAAAACATGATTATTTGCATTTTTCTACAGTGAAAATTATATAACAGCATGGTTTATATCTGCTGACAATAAATAATAAAAGATCTAAGGATAAACAATAATAAATATGGTACTGCCTGCCAGAAAACAAACTATATAACTTTAAGAACAGCAATATTCTAAACTAAAATATCAAGTGATGACATTGTGATAATGGAAAAATATCTTCAAACCTGAAGAAACTTCTTCACATCAGCAATAATTTCTCTGAAGATAAACTGGTCTTTCTGAACTTCAAACCATCCCAATTTAGTAATTTTAGCAATGACTTGAACGAGAGCTTGGATGACAAAGGGTGCCAGCTTAGGTTGTGATGCCACATAATTCAGAATGTAGTTTCCTGTACAGAAAATATTCTGCGATCATTTGGGCTTTCAAGAAACAAAATGTGACTTACGTGAAGAAAAAGAGAAAGCAATAACAGGCTCTTTGACAAATGATTAACTCTTTTCCTCAAAATATATTCTTTTTCTCATTTTAATTTATTTATTTTAAAGAGAAAAATATAAGAAAAAAACATTTAAAACAATACAGAATTTCAAAACAAAGTAAGAAATCAATAATGGTTGTTATATTGCGTATTGTCATCTTCAAAGCGGTTGTTTAGATTACCAGATAGAAGCAGGTATAATTGGTCAAAAAACTTTAAGCATTAACTATTCCTTGAAATAAATCAATAGAAATTAGTAGTATAATTATCTTAGCTACTTTGTATATACATATATTATTTTTTCCCTTCCTTTTTTTTCACCTTTCCCTTGCAATTTCTTTCCCTTTCACAGTATCTATTGTACCTTTCAGATTTTATTTACTCTTTCCTTTTCTTACATTAGGGAGATAATATGATAGTTACACGCGAGTCTGATTTATTTCACTTATGAGTACAGTTATAGTCAACTCTTCTATAAAACCTGTTTCAAAAAAACAAATGTGTTCTACTGCATTTGATATATCAGGGATAATTTGAGTATAACAGAAGATTACTTCGTTCTCCATGACCCAAAAAAAGGCAGATAAATAAAGAAAACTGAAAACAGGACAAATGAATAAGCAACACACAAAATGCCTAAGTCTCAAACATCTACTAGCTACCTAATTTCATGTCATGTATTACCAGACATACTCAACCTCATCTGTTACTATAATTTTGCATTCTATATTGGATAACCTCCCTTCCATCCCTTCACAGTAATTCAGAAGCTGGAACTCTTATGAAAGGTTGTACAAACTTCAGATCTTATTCAGAAAAAGTACCATATTTGTAGTGTTATTTAGGCATTTCTTAACTATTTACTGCATGCAAAACTGTACTTTTTTATTAAATTTCTAGTTTTATAAAAACTAGAAAAACACTGGCAAAATTTTGAGTTGTCAAAATTATGACACTATCATAATGTCACTTCTCTAATAAGCCCAGTAGTTTTTATTACACATAATGGTATGTTATAGCAAAACTAACTATACACTATCCTGTTTAAGTGCATAAATATACAAATAGCACAATATGTTAAAGAAACATACAAACTAAAGCTCACATGAGGAGAATAGTAATCCTTGGAATAAAGCTAACAGCAAATTCAGTTTCACCTATTTAACAAAATATGCTTTGATGGAAACATCTTCAAATTTCAAAAGCACTTTTTAAAATGAGATATAACTTATTCCTAATGTAGTTTAGGATCTACTATGAAGAAAAAGGAAAAAGGAGAAGACAGGAGGCAAAAAAGACAAGGAATATGAAACAAAAGGAACCAACCACAAGAAGATCAAGACAAGGTTATGAGGCAGAGATGTAGTGAAGAACTGAAACCTTTATGCACTACTGATGAGAATGCACGATGGTATAGACTCTTAGAAAAACAGCTGAGAAATTTATTAAAAAGTTAAGCACAGCTGGACCTGGTGGCACATGCCTGTAATCCCAGCATTCAGGAGGCTGAAGCGGAAGGATCACTGTGATTTTTGAGGCCAGTGTGGGTTACAAATTGAATTCAAGGTCAGCCTGAACTGGATACTGAAACCCTGACTCAAAAAGACAAAAAAAGAAAAAGAAAAAAGAAAAGTTAAGCCCAAACTTTCCTGATAACTAAGCAATTCCACTTCTAGGGATATATTCAAGAAAAATGAAAAAACAGGTCTACACATGGAAGGACTTGCATATAAATATTCATAAGATAATGACTCACAGCAGCCAAAAAGCCAAGCAACCAGTAAGTTTATTAACCAGTGAATAAGATGTTCTATAGCTACACAAAGGAATTTTATTCTGAACTATAAACAAATGAAATACTGATACACACTACAGCATGAAGAAAACTCAAAACATTTTGCTAAGGAAAAGGAGCCAAACACAAAAGGCTACACATTATACGGTTTTATTTATATGAAATGCCCACAAAAATTAATGTATAGAAACAAAGCACGTTAGAAGTAGGAGGAATTAGAGCAACACAGGCTATAAATGAAAGGCAGGATCTTTTTCTAGTGATTAAAATATTCTAACACCAAATGATAATAACACTTATACATTTGCAACTTTACTAAAAGTCATTAATTGCACACATAAGACAAGTTGATTTTATGATAGGATATATTACACCTCAATACATAAAGATGTTTGAAAAGAGGAAAGGGAAGGAGAAAGCATAACTACATACATAATTATATGTACCTATATATAATGCATACTTATATAACTATGCTGTCATCGGAACAAAAGATAAAAAAGACAGCATTCCAGTCTAGGGGAACGACTTAAGAAAAGGAACTAACGAAGAAATGAGTTAGAAAATAAGTGTCACAGTCTCAAAGAACCTAGGAACAGAGTTCATGAAAGGAAACTCTGAGATATGTAGAGTGGGACCTTATAGTGAAGGACTGACAATCTTGAAGTTGACATAATAAAAGCAATGTGACTGTGAAGCCCTTTATTCATATTTTCCATTTAACTCATTATGATGAAATGTCAGTGTAATACTATATCATACCACAACAAATGCTCTAAAGCAGAAAGAACAAAGGTAAGTTAGACTAAATAACCCATCATTTTTTGTTTGAAATTGTCTTATGTATCAATTTTCTTTTCTTCATCCAAACTTCATTCCTTTTTTCAAAAGGTTCGGAGTACAAATGCTCCTCAATTTATGATGAGGTCACAGCCCAATAAAACCATCCCAATTTGAAAATAGCAGAAGTTGAAAATTCACTTAATAAATCTAACCCACAAAAAAAACAATCACAGCTTAACACCACAGCACACTGCAGGGCATTGACTATTTATCCTGGGATCTCATGGCTGACTGGAAGTGCTCAGTATCACAAAAGAATATTATACCACATATCACTATCCCAGGAAAGTATCAAAATTTAAAGTACGGTTCCCACTGAATGCTTACTGCTTATGCCTCACAGTAAGATAAAAAAAAAAAAAAAAAAGTAAAGTCACAGTAAGGTAAGGAATATTTGTATTCCTACTTCTAAGAAAAATTTCCATTTTAAAAACATAAGTCAAATAAATCATCTGAATGCTTATCTCTATTAAAGAAATTAGAACAATAATTAGTAGTCTTCCAAAACAACACCATGCCCAGATAGGATCACTAGTGAGCTCTACCAAACATTTAAGTAAGACATTGTACTATTTCTCTATAACATTTTCCAATAGATAAAAGAAGAAATCTTTCCTATTTTACAAGGCCAATATTACCTTAATACCCAAATTAAAGATGTTACAAGACAACTACAGGCCAATTATCTCTCATGAACAAAGATGTAAAAATCATTAACACTACATTAATCATCTACAAACTAAACCCAACAATGTATAAAATGACTTAAACACCATGATAAAATGGGATTTATCCCACATATGCAAAGTTGGTTCAACATTCAAGTCAATTAACAGGCTAAAGAATAAAAATCATACAATGGTATCAACAGATGAGGGTAACACATTTAATGAAAATATAACAACCAATCATGATTAAAAAAAACCAAAAACCTAGCGAACTAAGAATAGAAAGGGATTCCCCAACCTTATGAACATTTGTTAAAAAAAAAAAAACCTAACATAATATTATATTTAAAAGTTTCCTAAGATCAGGTATAAGACAAGATGCACTCTTTCATCTTCACCACTGCTTTTCAACATTATTTGCAAGTCATATCTACTGTAAATGGGACAGGAAATAAAAGGCACATAGGTGTGAGAGTCAACCGATTACGTCAACTTGAGTAGGAAACACCCAACTAACTTGGATCAGCATACTTCTGGGTGTAGAAGACCAACCCTAAAGATGGTTGTCACCAGAGGGTATAAAAGGAAAATGGAGAAAAAAGGCTTGCTACTGTTTCTTCAGCAAAGCTCCATTCTTCGCCTTCAACATGGATGCTGTCTTCTGGCTTCCAACGCAGATTCTTAAGCCTGCCTGCACATACTCTTCCAATTCCACACTGACCTGTGGGCCTACTGATACAGACTCCCACTGGACACTACAGCAGGCTCCAGGCTTTTGATTGGATCCTTTAGATCTCCAGTGCACAGACAGCCCTTCTGCATTCTTCTTAGCTGACCCTGTGGGCAGCCATTGTAAGCCAATCTTGTAAATTCTTATATATTTGTTTATCTTGCATTAACTCTGTTTCTCTACTAAGCACTAACTGATAGATTCTGGTACCAGAGAAATGAAGTTGTTGTTGTGACTGTACTGGCCATGTAGTTCAGGAGTCTTTGGAACTGGCTTGCAGGAAGAGTCTGCAAAGGTGTGAAGATGTTAGCTAAAAAAGCAGTCCTGAATTTTTTTAAGCTGGTCAGAGCTCAGAAGATCAGAATACTGATAGAAATGCTGCTGGCAAAGACCAGATTCAGGAGGTTTCTACCAGGAAGAACTACACTGACTGTTGGACTCCACAGCACTTGTGTTTTGCTTTGGTAGAAAATTTGTCTGCATTTTGCTTGTATCCAGACTTTGCCTGAAATGGACATTAAGTATGATGAACTAATCTGGCAGGAGAAATTTTAGGCCAGTCTAATGTTAAGGCAGTGGCTTAGCTATTATTGGGGGCTTTTACCCAAATATATATTAAGAATCAAGGGCAAAGCATGCAACATGATTTAAAACGTGAGTTTTGGCCAGAAACAAAGTACAATAAAGTTGACAACTGCAAAGATGGAGAACTTAATTGCTAAGAAGGAACAGAACAATAGAAAAGACAGCCTGAGGACATTACAAGAACCATAAGGACTCTAGTCTTTATAGCCTGTTATGGTTTGTGTCTAGTTGTCCCCTCAAAGCCTCAAGTAGTCATGGAATGGCTTCTGGAGTTTATGATTCATTACTGTGGGTGTGGATGGTGCACTTGCCCTGGAGCAGGTAATCTGTATTACAATGTAAAGAGGGGAGAGAGGCTAGCTAGCTGCCAGAGCTGCTGCCACTCCCTTTTGTTCTCTGCTCTTTGCCAGGGATATGAAAGGTTGCTTTTAGCCATGTACCACTCTCCCTTGGAGCCAGATGAGTCTGCTCTGCCTTAGAGCCATCTGAGTATAGACTGAAACCTCTAGTAACTGTGAGCTAAATAAGCCTTTCCTTCCCTGATTTTGAGTGTGGGTTATCTGTCCCAGCAATGAGAGAAGAGTAACTGAGATACAGCCACAAATTGTCAAAGTGAGAGACTTTGCATTGAGAAGAGAGCGAGCCCCAGAGCACTATGTTCCAGAATGGCAGTGGCCTAGGGAAGTTATTACCTGGAATTTGATTCCTAGTGTTAAGCAATCCAGACATTCAATCGATATAACCAAGAGAGAAGGAAGCCTGACTACTGCTCCACGTGGCAACAGATCTGGCATCAAATATGTGGTACTGGTATTAGATGCATGCAGAATGCAAGAGCTGTGGGGTCATGAAGGCTTCTACCCTGATTTCCAAAGGCCAGAGAGACCAGGCAGTGTGTCCCTGAGGGCAGTGTGTGAAGTTGTGAGTGTAAAGCCAAAGGTGCAGTGCAGATCCCAGAAGATTACAGAAACTCAGTGCACATATCATCTGAAGAAGCTGTAAAGAGTAATCAAAGCCAGCCCAAGAGAGAAGCCATGGAACCTACAATTGCTGGAAGTGTCCTGGGGTGGGCCACCTTTGGAATTCTCAACTTGCCACAGACTGCCAGGGATGCTGGACACAGAACAAAGGAATTTAAGGTTTGCTCTGCTGGATTTTTGGTCTTGTTTTATTCCCATTTCTTTCTAACTCTCTTTTTGTACCTTTTCTAATAGGAATATATCTTGTGCCATTGTATGTTAAAAGTGCTAACTTTCTTTTCATTTGTACAAGGGCTCACAGCTAAGAATCTGCCTTAAGTCTCAGTCAAGACTTTAGATTTGGACTTTTTGGCAATGCTGGAGCAGGACTTTGGCAACTCTTAGAGATGGACTGAATCACTTTTACAAAAAGGGAATAGTCTTTATAAACACTAAGGGCAGAATGCTATAGCATGTATCTAGATGTCCTGCAAAAGCCTCATGTGGTCATAGGTGGGGTTTTGCAGAAGTGGATGGATCTAGGATGCATGATGCTACAAATAAGTGTGTGATGATAGGAATAAGGGAGCCTCACCCTGGGTGTGAGCACTATCTGTGGGTAGTCTGGATGCAATATAAAGGACAGAAAGAGGGCTGCTGCTGTCACTTGCTGTTCCTTGCTACTACATTGCTTGCTGCCTTCTGCCTGCCATAACATAAACTGTTTCTCCTCTTTGATGTCCCTGTTCCATGCTGCCCTGCCAGGAGCCAGCTGACTATACACTGAAACCACTACAAACTGAGGCAAAATAAACTTTGCTCCTTTAACTTTGAGTGTTGGTATTTCTTCTCAACAATAAGAAAAATAACTAAGATAAACTTACAAAGGAAGAAATAAAACTATCTTTGCTCATAGTTGACATGCTTACCACATAGAAAATTCAAAAGAATCAACAACAACAACAAATCTTAAGCTAATACAGAACTAGATTACAGGATACAATGTTAATATACTAGAGTTAATTGCATTTCTATATCAACAATCACCAAGTATAACTTCAAATAATAAATAGTATCATTGATACAGCACCCAAAATGAAATAGATATAAATATAAACAAGATCTATGTAAAGACCTATGTGTCCAATCTATTTAAAAAAAAAATCAAAGCAGATCTAATTGAATGGTTAAAATCCAGAATACTGGCAACAAATGTTGGAAGAATATAGAGTATCAGACATCTATTCATTGGCTGGTAGGAATACAAAATAGGGCCATTTTGGAAGACAGTTTGACAGCTTCTTAAAAACATAACATATCTTATGTGATCATCAATCACATTCCTAGGTATTTATCCAAGAAAACTGGAAACATGTCCCAACAAAAAAACTGCATATGGATGTTTATAGCAGCTTTATTCACAACTGTCAAAATGTGGAAGCAACCAAACTTTTGTTAAATGGATAAACTGTGGTATATCCACACCATTAAATATTATTATAATTCAGAATTTAAAAAGCAATAAGCTTATCAAGCCATAAAAAAAAAACAGAAAGTCTTGGCACCTTAGCAAATTAAAGAAGCCAATTTGTAAAGGTTACATATTATAGGACTCCAATTATATGACATTCTGCAAAAGCAAAACTACAGATTAGTCGCTGGGGAGACAGAGTGGGAGAACAAGAAGACCAGAAGAAATTTTTAGGGCAGTAAAACTATTCTGTATATTATATTGGTAGATATGTCACTATACACTGTCAAAATCCATAGAATGATACAAGTGAATCTTAATGTAAGCTCCAGACTCTGAAAAGCCAGGATGTGTCAATACAGGTTCATCAATTGTGATAAATGTACTACTCTGGAGGAAGATGGTGATAGTGGAGAAGTCTATGCATGGTACGTCAAAGAGTATCCAGGAAGTCTGTACTTTCTGCTCTATTTTGCTATGAGCCTAAAGAGCTCTTTAAAAATTAAGTATACTTAACCTATGTATATGTAAAAGTCAAATAAACAAACTCACAAGTTATGTGACTTAGGTTTCTACCATCAGAATGCTTATTGTTAAAGAATTTCTTTTGCTTTTCTTAAGCATACAAATTGATGAGTATATGGATAAATCCTCTAGGTGTTCTAAAGTATCTAAGACTTATAGTACTTAGGAAACTAGTAGGCTAACATATGAGGCAAATGATGATGTAATAATGTGCGAATTCAATAATTCAAATTTGGGCTTAAAAATCCATAATATATATGGTAATTTTTCTGATGTAGAAATATAATCATGTTATCTGGAAGATGAAGAACAAAAATGGTCAACAGTCTATATTATGAACACAAAAAAGAAAAAAAGCCACTGTTCAACTACAGTTTTGCCCACACAAAATACTAACATACATAAACATAAAAAATCTTAAAGCATATTACTTCTGAAAACTATATACTATTTTATAGAATCAAAGTTTCAACTACAGCACTGTCTAACTACTGCTTATACATGTACAAATTGTCTTCCTAACAAATGGGAGTCTACTTTTGATTTTGCCTGTATCCCTACTGATTCTGATGTAGCATCCTGAGAAGTGCTAGAAAGTTGACAACATCCAGACACTCAGTTCATATCTACATAAGATAATGTTAAGAGCCTAAACTTCAGGAAGACCAGGGTTCAAATAATGGTTTCACTATTTCTTACCTGTGTGCTATTGGGAAATTTACAGACCCTATGAAATCTAATTTCCTCATCTACAAAACGAGGATAATGAATGAATTTCTTTCAAAACAAGTCCAAATCTTAGCAAATACGAAACACACTGAAATATGTTATTATTAAATTAAATACCTTTGGATTTTACATTGTTCTCTATATCACATTCTTATCACTAGATGAATAAATGAAACTCAAATAATTTGTATGCCTGATAATAGTTTAGTACTTTATATAAAAGGAAAAGTGCAATTTATTAAACAACATATAAACCACTTACTGATATCTATCCTCTGTTCAACAGGTAAAGGACTGATTCGGCTGGTAAGTTTTGAAAGACATGTTGCTGCAAGGAGCTGAGCATAGGAGGTCTGGAAAGAATAATTAAAGGGTTTTTTTTATTATTACCACAAATAAAATTAGATTAATCAAAATATGATAGAAATTTTTTTCTAAGCAAACATGAGAATTCTGGTTCTCTAAACTGGTAGAGCTATAAAGAATGCAACATATTTCAGGTATCTATATCCAAATGTACACACACACACACACACACACACACACACACACAGAGGGATCATTAGTTTATTCAAGTAGAGATGTCCATCTCAACAACAGAAAGTAATTAGGAAAAATACATGACTACGAGCAAGTCCAGATAAAATATTCTTACTATGGTCTACACAATTCTGCATAACTTTATTTCTGTCTCTTAAAATTTCTCTTCTCCCTGTCTTTACTATGCTCTGACCATGATAGCCTTTCAGTTCCTTTAGATGCCATCCCCACTCTGACTTCCGTGTTCCTCAGATTTATTCCTGATTGTGCCCTCTGCCTCCAAATTGCTGAATCACATATTCAACACATATTTATCCTTCAGCATTCAGCTGGTATTCATTCCACTCTTAGGAATTTGTTATGAAGATAGTACTTCAGTTTTTTTCCCCTCTCTACACTATAGTTGGATAAACTATTGGCTATGGACCAATCCTACCTGTTTTTCTATCATCTCTGAACCTAAAATATCTTCTTTTTTTTTTTATGGAACCAGGAATCGAACCCAGGACCTTGCACTTGCCAGGCAATCACTTATTCCACTGAGCTATCTCCCTGGTGCCTAAAATAGCTTTCTTTTTTACTTAGTTTTAAACAGTTGGGAGGAAAAATTAAGAAGATATGTGACATGTAAAAAATACATATAAAATCCAAATTTTAGTCTATGCATTTTATTAAAACACAGCCATGCTCATTCATTTACACACTATTTACAGTGCTTTCAAGCTTCCTGTATCCCACTGCTGTTAAATGTACTATAAAGTGATACAGTAGTAAATGCTTAGTGCCTACAGTATCATAGATATCGCCTTGACATGACATGTACCTTTCATTACTACCTATGTATATCCATCATATCTAAAAAAGGTAAGATTATAGTAGACTTCAAATGTCTACTTTTTAAGGCACACTACTGAATTAGATGGCAAAGCAATGTACTCCTTATGTAAGGATGCTATCACTGTCCTAAAAGAATACCACATTTATTATCAAACTATTATCATATTATTCTCAACTCACATACAATAGAAAAACTAGAAAATATGCAACAGACTATTTCATCACAGAATTTCCTTATTAAAAAAAAAAAGAGAGTGCGACCAAAGTCTCCAAGCAGCTCATTTTTAGCTAAGAAATGAATACCACTTAACAAGGATGCGTTAATTAAATCACCATTGTTTTATTATAGCAGCAGTTATCTATGCAGAGAAAATAAATGCTCAAATGACTGATGACAATGAAGCAACATCAAAAGTCAATATAGGTGAGTGTGTGGGAGAACATTTGGCTATCGGGCCAGCAGGACCTGCTGGTCCCAGCCCAGGCACAGCGTGGGTGGGACCCTCTTCCACCTCCTTGAGGGCTCCCAACACTCCACAGCACCCCCACCCACCCCCACCACGTGAGAATTTCTGCCGCGTTCTAAGGACCCTCAGATGCAGTCTTAGCCCAGGACCAGTGAGTGTGTGGGAGAGCTTCCAGCTACCTTGCGCCGGCGGGACTTGCCAGTCCCAGCACAGGCACAGCATGTGAGACCTTCTTTCACCGCTTTGGGGCTCCCCCCACCACTCCACAGCACCACCCCACCCCGCCAGCCACTTTCTAGGGATCCCCAGATCCAGTCCTAGCCCAGACCTCGTGCGTGTGTGGGAGCATTTCCAGCCATTCTGCGCCAGTGGGACCTTCCGGTCCCAGCCCAGGCAAAGCTTGGGTGAGACCCTCTTCCACCCGCTAAGGACATCACCCACCAATCCGCAGCACCCCAACCCACCCTGCCCACCCAGTGAGAATTTCTGAGGCGTTCTGCACACGCAGATCCAGTCCTAGCCCAGGCCCGGTGAGTGTGTGGGAGAGCTGCCTCTCCTCCCTACTCCACTTGTCCCCTCCAGACTCAGCTCAGGCCTGGCATACAGGCCGCCTGAGGTGAAACCCTGCAGCTGCAATCCCTGCAAAGAGAGTAGGGGACAGAAACCCCGGGCTAGTCCAAGAGCAGAACATCTTGCCAGAGGGGAACAACAGGTTCATCCCCAAGGGCAGCAGCAGGAAGGACCTGGGCACAACAGCGAGACCCAAGCCAGGCACGGCTGGATATATCCAAACTTCATATATCTGCACCTGAACTTCAGTAGGTACTAAGGTTATAACTGCACCAAATTTCTGCAACAAAAGTCAGAAGACAGTGCTACACAAAATGCCAATGAGAAGGAACAAAATGCAATCTCAGACCCCAAGCCCACTCATAACAAATGCAGAGGTCACTAACAAAAAACAAATTGGGAATCACACAGCTGAAATCAATGAATCAACGGCTTCTGAAATAAGAAACAGCTGCAGAAAGGTATAGAGGAACTCAGATTGGAAATAAAAAAA
>NDGM011226943.1:5285-15905 GCA_002564305.1 Octomys mimax | reverse complement strand
AAAAAAAAAAAAAAAAAAAAAAATCAAAGGCTAACAGCACTACACAGAAACATGTCCACAAGTAACCATGTAATGAGCATTTGCAATGCAGACAACATTGAATGAAATAATTGGCCTTTGGTTGTACAATGCTAAATCTAGAATGTATTTCAAGTAAAAAGAAAAGCCAACAAAGCCTCAAAGAACATTTCTAAACATTTACAAATAGCCTTTCAGTCATGTAAAACTTTTATCAAATTTTTATTCATTTGTTTCTTTCTCCCCTCCCCATCTAATCACCAGCCTTTCAACATCAAAGGGGAGTGAGAGTGGAAGGAATGCACTGGTAAATTAGGAAGGAGTAAGTGGCAGGCAAACAGGGGCAGGAAAAACAAAAAATAGAAAAAAAAGTATTCTTAGGACGACTGAATTATTCAAAATCTAAAAGTTTACAACTAAAAATCTATTAGCATTTTAAACATCACAAAATAGACAAGTTTTCATGAATATACAAACTTTGTGAATCAAAGAAAACTTTACATAAATCAAAAAAGCTGTAAGGTGAAACATTAGAAAAACATACTATAAAAATGAACAGCTCCTAAAAGCAAAAGAATACCCAGAAGAAATTCAGATGGCCTGGAACTAGTTATAATACCAAAAAAACTCAATTTCATACCCATAAGATCAGCAAAAATTTAAGTGACAATACCAAGTGACAAAAATGCAGAATAACAAAAGCATTCCAACATTCCAACAGTCCTAGTGGCCTGTTAGTGTACAACCATTTGGAAGACAAGGTAGTATCATCTGGAAATGGAAAACAACTGAATATCACTTGGAAAACAAGCATATTCTAAAACAGGAATGCCACTTACAGAAAAACTCTACTTTTATACAAAGTAATGTAAAAGGATGTACATATAGTCATTGGTAAAATATGTGCTTAACATCCACAAAGTCCTGGGTTCAATTCCTAGCACCACCGCCAAAAAAAAAAGAAAATGTGTGTAGCATTATTTCTGTAGAAAAAGCCCGCAAGTCCAATAAAGGACTCAACAAACTGTGGTAGTGGTGGTGGTTAGTTTATATACCACTAATGAAATGAATAAATCTCCCCTAAGATTCAACATTGATAGATCTCAAAATATTTTTTGATAAACATACAAATAAACATAAAATGAATGTACAGCTTGACATTTTTTCAAGCTAAATGCACTAAGTAACCTAATTCATGCACCAAAAAAGGGAAAAAAACTACTTCAACCATTTGGGGTATGTTTATGATGTGTATGTAGCAGTAGTTTCTGACTCAGCAGGGTTTCAATTTCCCTGTCTATGAAATGTATCGCCTTTTCATACACTTACTGGCCATGGTCATATCAATATGCTATTTTGTGTGAAGCATCTGTTAGTCTTTTCTACTTGTTTCTAGTTGCCCATATTTTTCTTATTGGTTTGGAGGATTCTTAATATAGTATAGTTATCACTTGCTTGGATATAGGTACTGCAAACATCTCCCCTCTCCCTGTGATCTCTTTTCATTATTTTAGTGCTATCTTTTGATAAGATAATGTATTTTTTCTTTTCAAAATTAGTACTTTTGTGTCTTCAAAGATCACAAATATGCTCTTGTATTTGAAAGCATTAATATTTTATCAGTTATAATTAAATCAATACATCTGGAATTAAGACTGATATACAGTAAGGGAATAAAGATTAATTTTTTTCTAAATGTTTATCAAAATGGCTCAGTGCCATCTAGTAAAAAGCATTATTTCTTTGATACACTATAACATCCTTTCTTATTTTGGGTGATTATACATGGTGGTTATACTGCTGAGTCAAAAAATAAACCAGGAGTAATGGTACATGTTTATAATGCCAGCATTTGGGAGGCAAAGGCAGGAGGATTACAGAAAGTTCAAGGCCAGTTTGGGATACACGGTGAATTCAACATGAGCCTAGACTACATAGCGAGTCCCCGTCTCAAAAACAGTATTAGATGAAAGAGAAAAGATGAAAAAATAATCAGAAAAGCATTTCCACATAGTTAAACAAAAACAATATTTAGTGTCATGCTCTATCTGTATAACATATACATGTAGTAAAAGAAAACATGCCACACACCAAACTTACAAGTGTTGCTTCTGAGAAGAAAAAGCAACATTCTGTCCCATGTGCTAAACTTTAAAAAATTCAAAACAAAATAAAAAGCTAAAATACACAACTCAAGGGATCAACTCAATAAAAGATAGATTAGATATAATTATTCACCTCAAATCTTAGACACTTAGAGGAATCCTAAGAATTCTATTACTTGAAAATTATACATTTATTTATTTACCACTGTTTATATACCTACAAAATGCTAGGCATGTTTAGGTTCTAGGGATCTAAAGATGATTAACAAAACAATGAAATATGATCCCAATACTGAAAGAGTTCTAAAGGAAGAATGATGGTCCTAAAGGATATCTGTTTCACAGATGTGTTTAGAGTTAAACAGAAAATAAATCAAACAAATAAAGCACCGTACTGGTTATCAAGGTATTTCATGGGGTCATCTGACAGGAAAATAGTTCATAAAAGCTGTTTGCGAAAAATCTCAGGAAACTTTAGTACAAGAATATTCCAATTTAAGTAATAGTTTAAAAAAGAAAGTAGTCATTAATCTATGGATGTAGCAGGTGAGGAGTCCCCAGGTTCAATTCCCAGCACCACAAGAAAAAAAAAATTAGCCATTAATAACAATACTTTTATAGTCAGTAATTACTAGATGCCAAATCAAACCAGACAGCATTTATTCTGTAAAATAAACAAACCAGACAGACACTATTAGAATCCCATTTACATGGGCTAGGGGGATAGCTCAGGGGTCTAAGTGCAAGGACCTGAGTTTGATCCCCAGTACCACATTCCATGGCAGCTCTACACTGAGCCGGCCACAGAAACCAGGTGTGGTGGCGCACACCTATAATCCCAGAACTGGGGAGGCTGAGACAGGAGGATCACTATGAATCTGAGCTGCACAGCGAGACCCTGTACCAAATAAATAAATAAAATAATAAAATCTGAAATACAGCAGCACTTAAGCAGCTTTTTAGAAGATACCCAGACTAGTGATAAAGAGACAGGCTTTAAGCCTCTGATTCTTAAAATTAAGTACAGCCTAACCATTACTGAAAACATAACCCAAATTTTTTAAAAACACAAAATGCTAAGCTATTAATATGTGAACAATTTTATCAAATGGAAAAACTTTATAAAAGTAACCATGTTTAGGGAAAAAAACCTTCAAATTGATTTCTGAATCAACGTAGTGAGTCATTTTAAGGCACTTACTACATATTATAGACATTGTAGACTCATTGGTTTTTATAAAGCACAGTCTAATACTTTATTCCTCAGTTATTCTTTTTTTGTATCCTGGGGAATCAAACCCAAGTCTATACCTATGCTAAGTTACTGCTCAATCACTGAGCTATACTCCCCAGTGTACCTAGTTATGCTCTTATCTAATGGAAAGGTGCATTAATATACTTCTCTTTCCTTTTGTTTTCCCCCTTCCAATTCTCAACACAAGGGTAAAAACAATAAGAAATAATTATAGCTAGAATGTTTTTGAGCATTGTACCATAAGCTTTACCAGTATTAGCTACAACAAAGCAAGTAGAAGACATAGTACTATAAACTGTACTTTAGAAATAAGATTGACTATTAGGAAACATTTCTATTAAAAAAAAAAAATTTCTATGTAGAATACATCCAAATAACCCCTACTATATAATTGAACATAGAATATCTAAAATGGACAAGCTGGTAAATTTAAGAATTATATATATTATGTGTGATTCAGTAACATAGTAATTTCCCTGTAACCATGTGTATTAGTGGCCTGTACTAGGGTCTTAATCTAGGTATCTTAAAAGTAATGTTTGAGCTGAAGAAAATGAAACATAGTTCCAAATTAAAGTTAGAAAATTGTCCTTTTTTTGTTTTTGTTTTTTGCGAACTGGGAATTGAACTCAGGCCCTTGCGCTTGCCAGGGAAGTGCATATTCTACTGAGCCATCTCCCTGGCCCCCTAATTTTCTTTTTTTGAAGCACTTACTAATCTTTTGAGATTTTCTCATAATCAATTTTCTTTGTTCAACTGCTTGTCAATTTGCTAAAACTGAACCAGTCTCAGCTTCAATTTTAATTATTTAGTTATTTGGAACAACCAGTACAAATATGACACTATTAACAAACATAGAACAAGTAAGATTAAGATGTTTTAGCTTGCTCACTCATAATAGAAAAACTATCATAAAACCTAAAATAACTAGAATTCTCATACATTACCAATTATTTTTTTTTAAACCACAGGATGCAAGTACAGAAGTCAGCAATCAGTAAAAGCAGATAAAAGAAATTTAAAGACATCTTTAATTCAGAATCTAAACATCTGTCTCCTGGCATATAATCTAACTGGTTCCTAAATGAGGGTCACACGCAGACCACCTTGAGTAATGGTTACTAATCTGCACCAAAATTTGAGCAAATCTCCCCTTTAGCTTGCATGTTCTGGCCAACCAGTTTGATTACTGAACTAACTAAAATTAGATATCCTTTCATAATGGTACTTCCTACTTAAGTTTTTATCACTTACTTAAATGGCTATTTATTTATCCTGTTTTGGGACAGGGTGGGAAGAAGGATCTGTTTCTTGTTCGCCTCCCCAAAGTACTTTTTGAATAGAAGAAACAAGAGGTCCCTTTCTCACAATTTAAAGAAAGTACAAGAGGGCCAAGCAAGGATTTTAATGGGAACATAAGCACCTCTTTGCATCCCACCGACAATAATCATGCTCCTTCTACCTCAAAAACAGATATGGAACTTCCATTATCTGTACAATATATGTGTGATCGGTCAAGACATGTATGATTGTCTACAGAATCAGGCAGACCTATTCCTAAGTTCAAGTATTATTTTCTCCACGTGCATACCTAATTCATTTGTATGGCCCTTATATGTGCTTTGACACAGAGGACAGACACAAGCTTCCAAATCTGCCTAACACCTAGAGATAGCCTACAGAAATAAACATCCCAGATGCTAGGGTCATGGCAACTATTTCATCCAATTCACTGCATAATAATTAAAATTTATACAGTGGACATACTTTCACTAAGGCGCATAAGGGATAGAACTGCACAAATTTTTGCTTTAGGAAGAAACAGGCAACACTTGAAAAGGGCTGGGGATACATAGCTAAGGGCTACAGCACTTCCCTACCATACAGGATGCCTGTGTTCAATCCTCATCAGCAGGGTGGGAGGTGAAGGGAGAAGCTGATGAAATATTATTTGTTCTACTTTTTTATAACACACCAAATCATAACTTTTCTTCTTTATTCACTGGCCTACTAAAAAATTAACTTGCCATAATATCAAAGAATTAAACCATTATAAATACATAAATGTTGTTATGAAATCATTTTTAAAAATGAACGAAGACCACAAATCAAGGTATAACTTGGATTACTTAATAAATGGTAACTTATTAGATGCTATGATTTCCTACCTTCAAGAACACATAAGTAAACAATTGTAACATGCACAAAAGTAAACGGATGATGTACAAAAGTATAAATGATATATGATGGGTTCAGAGAAACAATTATCTTATGTCTGAGGATGGTTCAGAGCTTACTCATTTGCAACTTTGTGCTAAAATGAAAGAAAACGTCAGCTTCAATTATTTACTTGTGGGACAGTTATAGGCATGTTTCTACTTTAGGATTTAATAAGACACTAACAAGTCACATCAAATAACTAGCATAAGAGCAAGCTGAAGAATGAAAAGTTTGGGGGCCGGGGAGATGGCTCAGTGGAACAAGCGCTTCCCTGGCAAGCGCGAGGGCCTGGGTTCAATCCCCAGTTCCACCAAATAAATAAATAAATAGAATGAAAAGTTTATTGAGAGTCTAGAATCTCATGCAGGTTGAGAACCAATGCAGAGTGAAGACCATGATCAAAAAAAAGTAGGAGACATAAAATAAAAAATAAAAGCAAATAAGTGCATAGAAACTAAACTTCAGAATTGCTGGAAAGTAAGTAATAAAGTAGAAGTTTTAAAGGCTTTAGAAAGGCATAGGGGCTGGGGAGGTAATTCAGTGGTCTAAGTGCCTGGCTGGCAAGTCCAAGGACCCAGGTGCAATCCCCGGTACTGCATGCCACGCAGTGCTGGCTACCGAATCCAGGTGTGGTGGTGCACACCTATAATTCCAGCACTGGGAAGGCAGAGACATGAGGATAATACTAGTCCAAATTGCATCCAAACTGTGTAATGAGACAATGTACCAAATAAACAAATAAGTAAATATTTTTTTAAAAAGACTTTATAAACAGGATTTTTAACCTAGGAAACAGCAATGAGGGAAAAGAAGTGTGAAAGGAAGAAATAGGAAGCTTTCAAAAAATTAGCAGCACAAATTAGAGAAAATATAAATGTTAGGAACTTTTCTTCACCTAGTCACTTCTCAGTTCTCACATTTCACTAAATAACATGGACTAGGGCCAGGGAGATGGCTCAGTAGAATAAGCGTTTCCCTGGCCAAGCGCAAGGGCCTGAGTTCAATCCCCAGTTCCGCCAAGTAAATAAATAAACAAATAAATAAATAAATAACATGAACTAAATTGTAATATTCTTGGGCTGGTGAGATAGCTCAGCAGTCTAAAGCACCTGCTTAGGCAGGCATAGGGGACCATGGTTCCATCCCTGACACCACAGGCTGCATCAGCCCCGCCTTCAGGGCAGGCTGAGCCGGCCAAAATAAATAAATAAATAGATAGATAGTACTATTCTTTTTAGGGTCAAAAGTCTTTCTGGACTTTGAAGATCATTCTCATTCCTGTGGAAACCAGCTCCCATGTAAGCTTAACTATACTGTGCTACTGAATAATGGGAAGACAAAAGCCACAGAGGGTGCCTCTGCCAACAACATCAAAACCCTAGTCAATCCTAAAAAACAATGAAGTGCTGTTTTAAGACAGTACATTGCAGGACAATTTGTTAGATAGTAATTGATAAATAAAGATGCCATTAAATCCAGTAGAGCAGGACATGACAACTCATAACCTAGGATTCCAGCACTCTGGGACCCAGAGTTTGAGTCCCACCCAGGGAACTTAGCATCTTCGTGAGAATCTGTCTCAAAATGTTTAAAAAGGCTGGGGATATAGCTCAGGGAGGAGAATGGAAGAGAGGAGGTGAGTGGAAAGAGAAAAGACAAAAGACAAAAGAGAAGAAAAGAAAAGAAAAAAAGATGTTGGGATATGACCCAGGGATTGGTGAAACACAGTTCTAGATGTCTGTGTGGGGTCATGGACATGTAGCCTTGGTGTCTCTCTGCTTCCTTGCCACTTCTACTGTAATACTCTTCCCCTGTTCTGCTTCCTGCTGCCATGGACTAAGTGACTTTCACCATTGTCTCTGCCTTAGAGCCAGCCAATCATGCACTGTGTAACTGTGAGCAAATTATAAACTGCAGGTGTTGTATACTGTGCCTAGTAATGGGAAACTACTTTCCATGCTTTTGAACAACTGTCTCTTGGCTTTCACACTGAGATATTCTCCATTTTCTTCTTCCTCTTTGGCTATTCCTCTGTTATTTACCCTCACTCCCAACCCAGTCTCAATCTCCAATAACTAGCCACTAAGTGCTGCAGATTCAAAAAGCTCAGTCTTAATATGTAAATATAAACACAGCTTGATCAGTTTATACTCTCAATCTGCAAACCACCTGCCCATGGTTTCAGTTATTACCTATATTCAAATAACATTCTTTAAACTTGCATATGCCCAGGTTGTATCTCATTTCTAAGCACAAAAATCATTATTCTGTGTACTGACTGACACTCAAGTCTTGAATGGTCCACTAAACATATTCAAAACTGAACTCATGATTTTCCTTCACCTAAAATGGTCCTCTTCCAACATTCTCAAGGCATCATCTACCCACTTTCATAGAAGACACCTTCCTGTTGCTCAAAGCCAAAATGCAGTATGTCATCAAATTTTATTAATCTCCTAGGTACCCCCCTTGAAATTGTTGGGGTTTTTTTTTGTTTTTGTTTTTTTGGTGGAACCGGGGATTGAACTCAGGCCCTTCCATTTGCCAGGGAAGCACTTATCCTACTGAGCTGTCTCCCCGGCCCTGAAATTGCTGTTCTTTTCTATCTCTTCTACCAGGAACAACTTCCTTGTTCAAGCTAATTGTCGAGACTAACCTAACAGTTCCTACCTGATATTTCTATATCCATTGTCTCTCTTCTACCCTCTGCCTCTTAATAAAACCTTAAAGGTTTCCTATCTCCTCTACACTAATAAAACTTACTTCACATGGCCTCAGAGCTCTGTGTAGTAAGTCAAGCACAAACTTCTTTTACATTTTGTATTATGATCCCTTTCATTTTCCAAAGCACATCACACTCATTTTAGTTCCTCATTCTCAAAACATACTACCTTTAGAAATAAAGCCTTTGTACAGCTCAACTCTCTGTATGATCATCTTTCTACTTCCTGTGTGGTAAATGCTACTCTCTTTAGATTTAACCTTCTATCACTTCACTGATAACTTGATAGATACACTTGTGTGTTCAAGGTATACATTTGTGGAAGAACTACTCTGTCTAAAATGTGCTTTAAAATAATCAAAAACTATGCACTGGAGTGAAGGGCAGATAGATCAAACAAAATATGAAATATTACTGACACAAGACAAGGGTTTGTGAGGCTTACCATTTTAATTTCCTCTTGGGTATGTTTAAAAGTTTCCATAGTTTATAAAAAAAGTTTTAAAAAGATAGATATATGAGAATAACCAAAACAACTGAAAATGGAAGAGAAAGAAGCCTGTTTTTATTATTACCTCTCCTATAACCCTAATTATTAATTTAAAAGTTCATATTAATTTAAAATATTCTAGTCCATTTAAATACAGCACAAAAGTTTCACTATCATGAAGTATTAACAAATTAAATAATCTCACTTGGAGAAATAACTAAATGACCCTATCTATACCTGCATCTAAATATGAACTGATAGACATAACAGTACTTTTTACATTAAACCTACTCTCTGCTTGAAAACTAGCAAATTTCTCCCGGCAATAATAGTTAGACCTACCCTGGTTTCAGGAAAAGGGCAGAGAACTGGTAGTGCTGGTGGTACCTCAGTTCATGAACACTGTTATTTCCAAACAATTTGCTTCATAAATAGAAGCAACTGGAAAAATTTTGGTTTTGTTTGCAAACTCTGCATCAGGTCAAAAACAGTATTATATAGCCATCTTTTCCATCTATATCACACAGACACAAATGTAGTCATCTTTCCTAAAACTGTAGAGCAAGTTAAATTTGTGACCCAAGGTACCACTATATTTCAAAGAATCAAAGGAATATACAAGTACCAATGGGAAGATAATGAGACACAAGGAAATCTTGTCAAAAAGAGATCAATATAATCGTTCAAGTTATTGTAGGCTCTGGAAAAAACAAACTGAAACTTACATTTTTCCTATTTTGCCTTATGTCTATTACATATCTGGATTTGCTTCTAATATTTATATTGTGCAATGTACTGTTGCCTTAATAAGAAAACATTCTAAAGGCTGGGGAGATAGCTCAGTAGAGTAAGTGCTTGCCTGGCAAGTATAGGGTCCTGAGTTCAATCCCCCATACCACAAAAAAAAAGGAAAAGAAAAGAAAACATTCTAGTTGATTTTACCATTAACTATCCCAGACTGTTATTTCCTAGGTTTCTATGATCGTTTACTTGTATCATCACTTTTGTGTATCAGTTCCCTCACCTACAAAACATATTAACAAGTATGTATATTCATAAAATAATATATAAACAATATAATTTTAAATTTTAAAATTAAGGTAATTCAACATATTAATAGGATTTTAAAAAGCATATTATTTCAATATAACAAACAATTTTTGATAAAGCAACAAAAGACTGTCTCTCAAAAAACTAGGGACAAAGTGCAACTTCCTCAATTTGATAAAAAATTAATGAAAACCTAGTTAATATCACACTTCCATGGTAAAAAAAAAAAAAAAAAAAAGCTGAATGATTTATTTCCTGATCTCAGTCCCTAAGACCAGGAACAAGTCAGGGATATGCATTCTCATCATCTTTCCTCCCAGTGTATTAAAGCAAGAAAATTAGTGAAAAGGCAGAAAGTTACTGCAAAGAGGAAAAAACTTAGGCATTATTCTCAATATAAAAAATACAAAGAATAAAGAAATTGCTATATAGTAAGTATATATTTAAGGAAGCTCACAAGATATGTGGTCAAAATATCAAAAGCAAAACAAAATTAAAAAGCATATAATCAGAAACTAAAAGTCTGAAGTCCAACTTACAGCATATGTACAAAATTCATGCACCGAAAATTATATATATTGCTTAGAAAATGAAAGACAAATCTGAGAGACATACAACACTTAGCAATAATAACAAGTAAAAACTCCCAATTTTCATCCACAATACTTTAATCCAGTCAAAGCTCCGAAGACTTTCTTGTAAAAGTTCATCTTGATTCTAAATTGGCATTCAAATTCTAAGGTCCTAGAACAGATTAAAC
>NDGM011226920.1:0-10632 GCA_002564305.1 Octomys mimax | reverse complement strand
ACACTCTCTCTCTCTCTCTCTCTCTCTCTCTCTCTCTCTAAAATAAATAAATAAATGTTAAAAGAAAAATTAGGAATTCTTGGATATAGGTTCCATTGGCTGTGAGGAAAATGAAATATAGAATAACTAACAGGTAATTTACAGGAACAAGTTGCTCCCATCTACTGATATCTATTTGAGAAGAATCCATAAAAATACTTAATTTTTATATCAATCTAACTATAATTCTCATCAGAACTGCAAATACTAAAGTTTAATACTTAAATGATATCACAAGGGTTCCATATATTCACTTCATTTGAAAGTCATCTTGAATATTAAAAAAAGATTTTGGTGCAACATTATGGATCTTTTTTTCTGGACTGTCAAATTCATTTCTATATTTATTAAAGAATATACAAAGATGTAAACAAGAAATGCATGAGAGAAGCTGCAATGATTTGCTTTATAAATAACGTTTTAAAAACCAAATAACAGTTAAGGACTTTGAGCAGCCCAAGAGCAAAGTTGTACCGGAGAGCGCTTGGTCCTCGTGCCGCGCACGGCTGATCAGAGGGAACGCTTCCCTCCCCTACACATCAGGGAGGCTGCCTGCCCGGCTCAACCCACTGCTAGCCTTGTAATCAAATCGTGTGCCCGGCTCGAAGAGTAATTAACGCAAAGCCCTAAGCACAAATTCGCCACACGGGGTTGTTCATCATGGACAGCCAACCAGCATCAAGGCTAACTTGGCCTTTCAAATGCTTTTTGGAAAGCAGTTGTCAAACTCTCTTGGGCAAAGCCCACGAAGTCTGGAAACCTGAAGACACCAAACATCACTCAGCAGACGGAAGGAGGGAGGCGTCAGAAGTTGTGACTGACGCGGGCATCCTTGGGGACAGTGATGCCAAGACTCGGCCCAGCTCACATCCTGCTGCTCTGAACACACCTCAACGTCTGGCAGCAGGCAGTGTCTGTCTTCCTTGGTGACTCATGCCGAACACCTTCCTGTCGGGCCTGTTCCCGATCTCCTCCACCAGGGCCAGTGGTCTCCCTTTGGGGACTGAGATGGTCCTAAAGACCACAGTTCCTGACGAGGACAATGTTTGGAGAATAGCCTAGGTGAAGGGCTGGCTGAAGAGCTCCACCGTCCCGATCTCGTCAACGACAGATACTTTCTTCCTTGGGTCTCTGCTGGAACACGCATTCTTCAGGACAGAAGTGCCAACTGCTCGAAAGAAGTCAGTTCGACCACATACTGCCCGACTGTGCAATCAGGCCTCCCGGGCTGAGGCTGTGGGCTGACTCTGTATAGTGGCCCCTGAGCACCAGGCCGAGTGCTCACATCACATCCTGTCCTCTTCCCTCCCTGCCTGACTTCTTCTGTTAAAATCCATCCACCGGCACCCCATAGGACTGCAGACGCTCATTGGTTTTCTGATTCAAAGTGTTTTTTCCAACCCCTGAAAAACACGCGTGGCACCTTGTGAAGGAGGGTCGCGGTCCTTGCGGCCGCCGGATCAAGCCGTTACAGATCTTGAGCTGAGAAATTATCCAGGCCTGAGGGAGGCAAATATCAGCATCAGCGATGTGAGGTGTGACCATAGAAACATCAGGTTGCTGGGAAGTCGAGGTGAAGCAGCTAGCCAAGGAATGAGGCATCTTCTAAAACCCCAAAGGACTTAAGGAGTTAACTTTTCTCTTAGAGAAGAAATTAGCCACCTTGGAACCTTAACTATAACCTAGTGAGAATGTTGGGATTCTGCCTTCTGCAAGTATAAAGCAATATATACATATATACATTTATAGTAATTTATGGCAGCAGAAATGGGAAAGTAAGACAGAAGATATTTGTGCATGTGTGAGTTTGAGAACAGAACTATTAACTAAGTACATGAGGAGTGTACTCACAGATTAGTATGCCTAAACACTCCAGCAAACCCCCATTACAAATTTTGTTATTTAATTTAAATGATGAATTTATGATGTTGAAATTCTACCAACTTATTTGACATTAAAACAAATCTTTTAGGTTCATTTTTCTGAAACCTCCTTTCTGTAAAAAAAAAAAAAAAAAAAAAAAAAAAAAGAGTTAAAGCCAGGAGCGTTAACATTACTCTAAAAGATTAAAGAATTTAATCTTTTAAAGAATTTCACAATGGGTTATCAAAATAAATAGCAATGAATTAAATTAGAAACACTAATTACTGCAAAACCATTGCTGTCAATCTCCCTCAAAATATTTGCTCTTACTTCAAACTTATTGTATCATGCTTGCAAACTTTCAGAAGCAATTCTATAAGTCCTTTTCTATTAATGCATTTAGTTGCGCTGTCCTAGGTGCCTAGGATGAATTCAAAGCCTTTACTTTTCCTGGTTTTCAGAGAAAAGCTGGAAGTCTCAGTTTAATTAGGTGGATACTACACCCCATAATGTTATTATGAGCCTGCCTTTCTGTTGGACAGCATTAGACAAAGTCATTCACTATGTTTGATCATATGTCATAAAACATGCAACCACCTTTCATTGCAGTAAATTATTAAAATTTGTTATGCTTCAATCACATACATTCAACACAGCTCATATTCGAAGGGGTTGAACAGAAGTGGAGATGCTATGAGGCATAGGAAAACATATAGCGCAACTGAATACAGAAACAAGAAGAGACTGTAGATTCAAACAGATCCGGGAAGTACCCAAATTGTGAGACGCATGCTTGCAGTTTCCTGGATCACCTTAAGAAGGAAATAAAAGCCCACAAGGAAAAGCCGGGGGGTGTCTCTTGGAGCTGAAATCCACTGCCATAACTTCGAGGCCTTGATAGAGCCCTAGCCAGCATAAGTGACATCACCTGGGCAAGAGGGCTGATAAAACAAAAGTAGTGTTTGTGGTGGACCAGAGACTTGGTATCACCCTTCTCTTTCCTGGAAAATGTATCAGATTTCAAGATACACTTTACAAATAAGGACTAACATACCAGTCAAAGGAGTTATTGGGATGTGTCTTCTCATTGGACATTGCCATAGGTACTTCCATCTAGATTTGAAATAGCTTTTAAAAATTAAAAAGGTACTAATTTTAATACCTTTTCTTGTGAAGATGGTTCACATACGAAAAAAAAATTATATGAATAATTTATGTCCCTCAACAGAGGCTGAAAGTTAAGAGATAGGCACTTATAATTACTTCTATAAGTAGAAAAAAGAAAAGAAAAAGATAAAGAAAAACATCCAGACTACAATTCAGTCTCATAAAAATAGGAAGGTAATATACATGCCAATGAAAAATTTCAGAAGAAAATGTGTAATTCCTACCAAAGGAAGCTGAGAAGACTAATGAATGTGTAAATGTTCAAACCCATAAGCAAGAACAAAAGTATAATTACATTGACAAGAAAATATAACTGTACAGTGACTAGACTAACAATAAAAGAAATTAAGCTACCTCTAGTCTTAATCTACATCTAGTTTCTTAATCAGAAACTTTTGTATTTCCATACGGAATATACATTGGAAAGCATTTTTTTTTTTTTTTTTTTTTTTGTATTTTGGGGAAGGGTGTACCGGGTGTTCAGGGTCTCACTTCTAGATCAGACTCATAGTGATTCACCTGTTTACAGCCTCCCAAGAGCTGGGATCACAGGTGCACGCCACCACACCCAGTCTCATTCACCATCTCAGCACTCCCTGTGGGCAGGGCCGGCATGGTAGCCCCAGGGATCGAACCCCTTACCCGAGCCTGTTTGTAGGCACTTTAATCTGCTGAGCTATTTAGCTGACCCTTAGAAATCAATTTTCTATGGTCAATATTTCATTCAGTCTAATTTATACAGTTTTTATACCTAAAATTATTTAGTTTTAATAAGAGCCATTTAAAACTTAATGCAACAAAGTAATGGTGGGTCTTACATCTATGACATTATATGATATGATAAAATAAGGAAATCTATTTGAATAATGTAAATTCTGCATCACAAAATTCCTTTCAGTTTCAAAGCCCAGATTTCTGCTCATATTTACCTTACATCAGTTCTAACTGTAAAAATGTAAACAAAATATGATAAATACTAGCATGACATTGAAGTATTAAAAAATTGCCTTGAAAGAATGACAGACATCATTTTAAAAAAGATAGATGATCCTCCTCCATTGTAATAAAGAATTTTTCTTTTATATTGTCATGATATTAATCAATACATTTGTTATTTTCAATCTAGTAAGGACAAACATCAAACAGACGGACAGCTGGTGAGGTGTCGTACTTGTAGGGTCACTTGGTAAATCATTGTCAATCTAGAAGAGACAGGGTGAATATTGAATAGGAGAAGGCAGAAAAACTGAATGAGCAAATGAGATTTAAAATATATAACAAAAATTGTGAAATGGGAAGAACTTGTTCACATGCCAAAAGGAGCTAGGATATGGGAAACGGGGAAGGAAGGAAGGAAAGGAAAAGAGAAATAATGTGGGTCAGTTATTCTTTCAGTGTCTCTTAATTCAGTGTCTCTTAATTCTCTGAAAAAGAAGGTTTGGGCTAAAATCAGTTGAAGACTATTTTGGGTCCATCTTCCCAACTCTAACTGTTTTAAATATAACAATGTGCAATATGTTAACTGCTGGTATTCTCTTCTTATTTTGTTATGAAATTCTGTTTTAACTTTTTTCCATAAAATAAAAACCCTTTAATTTCAATGAGAATACAAATAAACTACACGACTTAATCTGGATCAAAAATGATGGAAACATTCAGTTGATAGTTTTCCTGTAAAATGCTGCCAATTTTTTGATACACATGAAGTGCATACCTATGGGCTTTGGTCACTGTGCTGTGATTCCTAACATGGCCAGGGGATATTTTCTAAGACCACTGAAGGATAAATTGTGCTTCTTCCAAGCAAAGAGATTGTTTATTATTATCATTTCAGTGAAAGCTTTGAACTCAAACTAGTGAAGACTTTGAACTCAAACTAGCTCCTGTATAGACGAGACTCTGAGCTCAACCTGATATCTACTGAAATAATTTCAGTAAAGCTAGGGTGAAAAAGAAATGTGTTGAACGCAATTTTATAAAGATTCTATTCTAAGAGTCATAAAACAATTAAGCCTGGTTGAATTGTATAGGAATTACATTGTCTCTATTATCATTTTTGTTATTATTACCATTATCATTATTTAAATGTTAAAAATTTTTATCATTTCAAGTCTTGCATATTCTGAAAGCTCAGATGATCCAGCAGGACCCTCTAGCAGTCCTGACTCAGATCTCTGAATGAAGACCTGCATCTCGAACAGATTAATGTTTTCATGTCTTGAGCTCAATACAATTGCATTAGCTAGTGTGTAGGCAGGACAGCATGCCTTTATCACCTACTCCGAATAACTACTCAGAAAGCAACAACACCCAAAGTGTCAACTATTGTAACTGTCCTACTAACCTGCTCTGATACTTAGTTTTATTGCTATGTTTATGTTTTCACTCTCTGAAATAAAAAAGACAATTTTATTAGTTGCAGAGTTTGTATCTCCTTAGGTTTTTCTTCCCTTGAGAATATAAAGCTTAAAATTCTCAAAAATAAAATAATGAGTTTTTTAAAAAAATCACTCATCTTAGGGCCTTATTTTCCTAGGCATAACTCAGCTTGATATTGCTGTGTGTCATTACCTGTAAGGAATACGGCTACACCAAGTATTGGTGGAAGAGCCACTGATGTCAAGATCCACTCTACTGACAGGATGTTATATATTCCTCCAAGAAAATTTATGTTAGGAACTCAATCTGCAGGGTCAAGGGCAAAACAAAAGTATAGGACACTTGTTAAAAATATTAAATATTGCTACCCAGTGGAAGCAGATGTGTTACCAACTTAGTACCTTTCTAAGTCTGGCTCCCTGTACCACAGCATAGCTGCTGTGACCATAGTGTTTTACTATGTGCTCTTTAGTGACAAGAGTAGATAAATTCTGGGTGACAAAAATACCGTATGTCCCAATGGGAAATGGATTTGAGTTTTCACTTATCCTTCACAATTTTAATACCAACGACTTACTTTTAGAGAAGTGAAAAATCAGTTTATGTATCATGGGGCATAAATATGACAGTAATATGTGATATGAGATGTGTATTTCTTTTTGTCTGTATGGAGGATTGAACTTAGAACCTTGCATTTTCCAGGCAGGCCCTTAAGCTGCTGAGCTATTTCCCATGCCCCATTTAATATTTATTTTTTTCCTTTTTGCAATGTGTATTCTTTTATCTTTATAACACCTTTTTTTTTTTTTTTTTTGCAGAACCAGGGATTGAACTCAGGCCTTTGCGCTTGCCAGGGAAGTGCTTATTCTACTGAGCTGTTTCCCTGGCCCCTAACACTTTTTCATCATGTCTTAATGTTTACATTTTCTTTTGTATTTCTTCCTTTTACTCTTTGACTTCTATATACATTATCTCCATTCTTAAAGAAACAGACTAATAAACCAGATCTATCTAAACTATAACCCAAATTATCCTGTTTTTTCTTCTTTGATTCCCCTTCCTCAGTTTAAATCCTAATTATATGGATGGTCTCTATTCTTCCAGGACACTTCGCATGTGCTCATTCTTTCCTTGTGATATGTCAGTGGTAATTATCTCTGAATCTTAGTATAATATACATAGTATAAGGCTCAGTGTCTGGCAGGGCCCAATAAATATTTGATGAGTAAAAGAACATAATTATTTCCTTTCCTGCTGTCATGCTATTTGCATTCCTAGACATTACAAAATTCTACCATTGAATTAGATAATATACATTAGAGTCCCACCAAAATACCTTGTGTTAGATAATTTTCAAGAAAAACACTGTAATTTGCTTTTAGTTTGGATTATTAAGTCATTTATTCAAATGAATACTTTCTATATACAAGGGAAATCTGTTTTCCACTCCTCAATGTTTCAATTTGCCACAAATGCAGAAGACATGCCACATATAATACTTTAGTTTAAAATTTACTTATATAAACTTACATCCTATAATTTTCCAAATGGTGAACTATTTATCTACAGTCAGTATTGCTTCTTTACCTGCATTATTTTTGTTATTATTATTATTATTTGGTGTGTGTGCTTAAAACAGAAAAATGTGTTTTGGCTTATCTTAATTATGTTCTGAGCCCCATTATGCTGTAAATTTAACAAAGCGGTATGCAAACATTAAAAAGACTGGCTAGCTGGACAACTTTATAATTATGTCTTATATAGCAAGTTATCATTGCTAATTGCTCACTTTTATACCTAAAAAAGAATGCCAAATTAGTGACACTCTGTACTCTTAAACAAAATGATACTGGCACATTTTCTTCTCAGGATAAAGATCTTGCTGGAGTAAAAACAAATTTGCATGTGTTGTCTATAAGTACAAGGTTGACTGTAGGAGAAAAGCTATTAACATTGTGCAAAGAACATTTAAAGAAATGCCTGCCCAGAAAGAAGTAATCTTAAGCAGATAATTTAACTATCAGTTGGATTGCTTTTTAATCTGGACCATCAGCCCTATGCCTCAGTGCTTAGTGTAATTTTAATTATTTTAGTAATCTTCAAGTGAAATGAAAAAAAACCATCAAATTTTCCAAACAATGCTGGACATTACCAAAAAAACCCATAAGTTTGGTTTTCATGCTGAAAATGTGACTTAAAACTTGTTTGGTAATAGTTGGAGTCAATCTTTATGATCACACAAATAAGTTATGGATCTTTATTAGTCAATTTTTTCAATATTTCTGTTCTTTTTTTCAGTATTTGGGATTGAACACATGCCTTGCTCTACACCTGAGCTGTATGCCAGTTCTTTTCATTTTTTAAGTTTTTTGATAGGATCTCACTGAGATGCCTAGGATTCTGATACTTTTGCCACTGACAATTTTTTATAATTCTAAAGCTCCAAATCTGTGCTAGTTTTAGAAAAGAAATTATAATTACTTTGTCTTAAAAATATTTAGTATGCTTATCTAATGTATTTACTAGTATGTTCATCTAATCATCATATAGTTTTCCATATATATATATGTATATATATGTATATATTCTATCTATATTAAGGGGAACTGATGAGATTATACAAATGGATATGCAAGGAGATGTATAGAAGTCAGATTGGAATGAAAAGCATATTATCAGTACACCTACACAGTGTGGCTCTACAACAATGAGACTACTGCAAATATATACCAGATGAAAATTTAAAACACAGGCCATTTGATTTCAGAAATACAAGATCTGGGCTGGGAAGATGACTCAGTAGAATAAGTGTTTGCCTGGCAAGCACAAGGGCCTAGTTCAATCCCCAGTTCTACCAAAAAAGAAAAACAAACAAACAAACAAACAAAACCAAAAAAGACTGTGGAGCAAAGTACTACAAGTCTTGTAAGAAAACAAATTCCAACCCAGACTGCTATACCCTGAAAAACACTATTTCAACTTTAATGGAAAAGTGAAATACTCCCATGACACAGAACAATTAAATAATTTCGTGATAACAAAGCTAACCCTACACAAACTACTAAACTACTATATTCTAGAGAGGGATCAAAATGATCACAACTCTATGAATGAGAACGCTAAGAACCCATCAAATAGGGCATACAATTAAACATAGGAGCAAAAGAGATATACAAGAGCAGGTAAATAACATGTCAAACATAAGTCAATACATCTCAATTATAACTGTCAATGCAAACGAACTCAATTCACCAATTAAAAGCAATAGACTGACCGAGTATATTAGAAAGCAAAATCCATCAATATGCTGTACAAGACTTCATCCATCAATTGATTGGTTTATCCACAATATTCTGTGCAGCTGGTAATTTCAATAGTTCTATGATTTGCGTCTCAGGAACACAATTGTTTTCCTGAATCATAATAATGCTTTATCCTGGCTTTATGGATTATTGACTTAGAAATAAATTTTCTGCAAGATTAGAATTGAGTTTAGATGCTGCCAAAGTCCTTCTCAATTTGAATGTGAGGAAATTAGAGAAATCATATATTAAAGAAAAAGAAAAAAAAAGAAGAGAAAAGGTATTCTTTACTATGCATCTCAGTTTTCAAATACATCTGTAAAATGATCATGTGTGTACAATGTTCTCAAATTCTGTAATTATTTTAAATAAAAAGTGACTTTTAAGTCACAAAAATCAAGTTGAAGCAACTTACAAAAGTATCTTTAGAGAAAACTTGAGTATTACAATTATCCAGATTTTTCATGAACATTGTTTTAAGAATTTGTGAGCATAATAAAGATCAAATGGGAAATTAAAGAGATAGTTAGTTGATTTTACAGATTTAGATATCCTAAATAAATTCCTCATTATCCTCACATTGAGAACAGTTCAGCATTTGTATGTTAATATAAATGCCTTAATTCTGTCTTTTTCTTCATATTCGAAACTAAACTCATCTTGCATTTAATTTATTTTTTAGATATCAGTAATATTTTATAGGCCTATTTTTCACTTGTTACATACTTTAACTTTTAACATTTAATTTCTAGTATAACAAACCATTATGCTATTAATTTATGTTTATTTTTAATATTCAAAATATAACATCTGTGAATCTCCCAAAGGCACTTTAATCATGATATATAATCGTAGTTTGAAATATTTGCATAGATTTTGCAAAACCTCTAATGGATTTGCTTAAGTTGTATGTAATCAAATTTTTTTAATAATTTCACTGAGAAAGAAGTAGTAATGAGGCAGTTTCAAAACAGGTTAGTAGGACAGTTACAATTAATATATTGCATATTGTTGCCTTTGTAGTAGTTATTCATAGTAGAAGATGCAGACAAGATACCTTGTCTAAATACTATTAGTTCAAATCTTTCCTCTCATTGAACTAAGAGAAAGTAGCTGTATATCTAGGCTAACTAATATATATATATATATATATATATATATATATATATATTTCACTACTAAATAGCCCTTCATTTATATATGCAATTTTTGTTTACTTTTGTCAGAGATGTATATTCTGTTACCATTCATATATTGTAGGTGCACGAATTCATTAAAGTAATGCAATACAGTCCAGTGGTCTATAATACTAGTGGGTTATCTGCATAACTGGAGATGTCAGAAGTTGTTGACTTGAGCCTTTTACAGCTCAGCATATTAATATGGCCTTACTTTTCATATCTCGTTTTTATACTTTTCTGCTGGATGGTTAAAACCAAGTTAAAGCAAGAACTATATAACTAAAAATAGAACTTTGTATCTGACAAGGTCAGTCAAATCCCCTCAGGATTTATCCTGAAACCCTGTATTGCAGTTTGTAGATACTTTGTGAGCATCAGACACGTGGATGAGTTACAGGCATTGTTTGGCCAATTTGCTGTCTGTGAAAGCCTGAGAGAATGTTTTCTCTCTAGGTGACTCTTCTTAAGCGCACTGCACATCATCTGTCACTTTCTTCTGTGGCCTCATAATCCCTTTGAACAGAAAATTTGGGACACCACTGAGTTACAGAATGTTACATTACAGGTTCTCTTATGTCCAGAGTCTTCACCGACCTTGAAGAGCTAGGGCCACAATGTTGGCTATCCTTGTAGCCCTCATTTTTCTCTAATTTTTTTGGTCTGCAAACTTAAGTTGTTAACCCTCCAGAAGAGAAGCTTAA
>NDGM011226911.1:3316-15638 GCA_002564305.1 Octomys mimax | reverse complement strand
GAGTAAATGAAATCTGAAAGGTACAATGGATACTGTGGAAGGGAAGGAGACTGAGCATCAGGAATAAATAACTGAGATGAGGGAAAGCAGAAAAGAAAGAAAAAACAGGAATAGGAAAAATCATGCACGTATACATACAAGACAGCTCAGATGTTTGTACTACTAATTTCTATTGGTTTTAAAATATTTTTACTGATTTTTAAAGAGTACAAAATGGCTTTTAGAAGGCACCAGTTAATGCTTAAAATTTTTACTTTGTTCAATTTTACATGCTTATATCTGCAACCCTAGAACCTTGAAAACAACCACGTGCAATATAACAACCAACGTTGATTTCCCACCTTCTTCTTCCTTTAAAATTGTGTGTTGTTTCCAATGTCTTATTTGTTATTTTTCTATTCTCTTTAAAATTTGAAAATTTAAAAAAATGAAAATTTCAAAGCCTTGTTTTCATGCTAAATGTTGAGACTAAAGGTCAAATGCTTGCAACAAATTTAAAAGCAAGAAGTTTGGAAAAGTTTCAGTAACTACCTAGAAAGGTATCCTTCAGTCTACACACTAGCCTGGAAGTTTAAGATGAAATACATGTCGTTTGATATGCAGCTCAGGAAGTGGGGGAACACAGCCTGGACTTAGGAGACTAGAGGACACGTATTTTCACCCTGGTTCTCCATTCCTGAATTTTGCCACCGTATACAAACACTGTCCCCATCTGAAGAAAGTGATGAGACTGTACTGATTATCACAAGCTCTTTAAGGGTCTTTCATCCTATCATGTATAATCCTGGGGCTGGGGAGATGGCTCAGTAGAATAAGTGCTTTCCTGGCAAGCGCAAGGGTCTGAGTTCAATCCCTGGTTCCAAAAAAAAAAAGCATTCAAATGTATAATTCCATAATTTTTATATTGAGTTTTTCTTGACCATTTTTCTGATACTAGTTCCTTTGAGTTTTAATATTTTTGCATGAAAAATAACACATGGAATTCTTTCACTTTTCTGAAGAAACAAAGTTTGATCAACCTGTAGGAGTCTTATTTTTAAGAACCCTGAGGTTCTGCGTCATTGCCTGTTACTAGACTCAGGATAGATCATGACCTAGGCTTACTAGCACCCCAGACTTTTGAAAGATTTGTCATTAAATCATTTTGTGTGATAAAGTTTCAGAAACATGGTTAAAATTATTAGAGAATAACAGAACTGAAAAGGGCTAAAATCACCTTCAAACTACCGTCCATTTTGGTAAACAGCTTATGTTTCCAGAAATTCTCATACACTGTTTTAGATCCAGGCCTTGATCCTGGCATCATTACAGGAAAAAACAAATACCTACGTGAAATAAGTTTATGGCTTGCTCACAGCTCTTAAGATAGTGCTTGCGTTAGGGAAGCTAAAGTGTCAAAAGACAATAAGGACTTCCTTCCACATGGCAGGACAAATCTGTTTATAGAGTAAATCCGTGGAAGAGGAAAAGAAGACAAGCTTCCTTGACCCCGAATGAACTTCCTCCTGTGATTCTCCTCAAAGCTGAAGAGAATCAACTGGCACATTCTCAGTAACATAGCCAAGGACCTGCAGAGGCAGCTCCAGGCCTCACAGAGGGACCGAGTGTCCACACCCACATTGGCAAGGTAATGCGTGGGAAGAAAATACGTGCTCTGCAGCATCAAGTGGCCTGCTGTCACTCTAAGCTTCTTCCTTTATTGCATAACATTCTCGTGAGGCTTCCACAAGAACCCAAACAGCATTTTAGTTATCCATGAGCTATCAATCCCTTGGATACTTTTGCCGCTGATAAAAATAAAATGATGTAGCCATGTTCACTACTCCTGTGTTGCAGTAGAAGGATTACATTGCCCAGTGAAGATTTAAGATAATTAATAGATTCCATATCAAGACTCTGCTATGACTTGCCTCAAAGTATTCAATTGATTGTTCAGATTTATTCCTTTTTCCTTCTTTGGTTCACAAGATGCAAGGACCTCGGTAATGGTCGAGAAGAGAGAGAACAGGAGAGGGAGTAGGATAGTAAAAAGAAAAAAATAGGACCAATGTTACAAAAACAGTGCAATCAGGATATAGAATTTATAAAGATTACTGTTTAAAAATACTGCTCACACATTAAACTAATTAAGTCAGTACTCAAAGTCAGACAGTCGTATTCATTAAGTTACTTGATTAATGTCTTACAGACCACTGTATACTTGCTACAGGCTGGGGAGAGCTTGCATCTCAGATTCTGTCCATCCTCTGATTGGGTTGAACATCAGTCTGCCAGTCCCACAGGCTCAGTCATCAAAAGGAAACCCTTCCCAGTGTGCATTGCTACCTCTGCCTATCTCCCTAGGCTGGTTTCCTGAATGGCATTGATTCTTCTGATCGGTTTATGGGCCCTTTGCTTCTCATCTTGGTTTGTGTCTCATTCTTTACCACTTCCTTAAATTTGATGACTACATTAGAAAGTTATTGCTGCACATTCTCCTGAAAACCCGTTCTTCCCTTCTGTACACTCTCACTTGCGCTTCTACAGGCTCACCTCGAGGTTAGAGTCCTGACAGTGATTGGCTCCCATGAGGCATTCAACACAGATGTGTAGAGTTATTGAGTGCCTTGACGCTGTCCCCGTCCCCTCTGTCCCTGGCTGTGCATGTTAGTCACTCTCTGCCCTCACCCAGAGCATCTAGCCTACCTGATAGACTCATATGTACTTTTTTGCTGAGGAATTCAATCTGAGCCAGGCAGTGGCCTTTCTTTTCCAGGGGAAAGAAGGTCGGAATTCTACCTTCCCAAACAGCTGGCCCTCCATTTGGCATATCAGTGGAAATATCGCTGCCTTGACTTGACTTGAAATTGCTTAATATTCCTCCTTGCACTAGAAGTCCCTTAGGAAAGTGAGTCTGAAGCTCACCTCTGTCCCAATTATTCTGAGCTGCCACCGTTAGCTAACCCACTCTCATTTGCTTCTTTTCCCTGTTTCCCAGGTTTTATTTAGTTTGATCTTCCAAGTACAACTGTAGGCTGATCCCTTGGTCTCTGGTTGGTGATTTATGGCTCCCTCTTGTGGATATTGTCTTAAATCTGCCTCTTCAACGTTTTCATCCTGAAGAGGCTCTGATCCACCCCACTTCTAAGGGAAGAGAGGCTCAAATAATGATATCATTAGATTGTAATGTGTTACAATAGAAATATGGCCAAGGGGTGTTTTATTTTAGGAAGGCCTAAGACTCAGGCCTAAAGAGTCAGATGTGGATCTGGAATTGTGAATTAGAAGAGAAAGAGAGACTTTTTCAGGCAGACGGGGAAAGACAGAGAGCATAGGCATAATATACTTTGGTAATTAGGTAAACAGGACTGAGAAAAGGGGAATATGAAATAGCATTGAGGCATTACTGAGTGCTATCTCCTATTCTGGATAACACTGGAAGTCAGGACTCTTGGTAGTTCTCTTAGTTTAATGTATTTCTTCATATATCATAGAAGTTACTAGTACAAATTACTGTTTTAAACTATTTTGAAAACACACCTGACTAGAAATCTTATTTGTAATTGGATAATTGATCAAAATATTTTGGCTAGCATTACACAAATTTTTCTGAAGTCTTTGTCAGGATACATTGTTTTATGCTTTAGCTCATTTTTAGAATAATAAAAGTATATATTATTCTACATCACAGGCTTTTAATATTTACCCTTACTCCATCCATCTAAACTTGTGAGATTTATTCTCCTGTTTGTTCTAGAATAACGAGTCCAGCTGTTTTTCCATTGCATTTTTGTGTGGGCCTCTGATGGGGAAGATCATGTGAAATTGGCTAGAGTCTTTTCTACAGCTATACTGGAAAATTTGCAACAGTGGCCCTGCCTTCTGCTCTGTTATATTCTGTTAGCTGTTAATAGCTTTTGAAAGCATATTTTAACTTAGAATTTATGGAATTAAATGTATGAAAGGCTATTTCTATCTTTTGGATTATGCCACTAAATAAGATTACTCACAGCTTCTGAAGCACTGTCACTGCTGATAAAGTTAAGTTCAAAATTATGACAAAAGAGCAAAGGGATTAAAGTGCATATTCTTTGGATGTGCCCTTTATTTGATGTGACTTCTTGGCAGGTGATGTGATTTTACTTCTGGGGTAGGTAGTCTGCCTTGAAGAGGCGAGGGCATTAAAAGTAGAGTATATTGTTCATCTTACTCTTCAGGAGGGTCATTTGAGGATCTCTACTTACTGCTATGAGATTAGCGGTGATGGAGCAGTGATTCTTCTCACCTACCATGCACTGAAGCTCTTCAGTCATCACAAGTGTCATACCACTGGTTTTGAATAAATTATATATTTTATGCTTTAACTTTTTCAGGAAGGAGATAAGTCCCAAGAAATAAAAGTTGCCTAATTTTTAACTTAAAATGGCCTAAGTAATTTTATTTCTCATTAATTATTATTTTAATCATACATATTTATAAGGGATAGTATGATAATTTGTTATATGTCTACATTATATAATGATCAAATTAAGGTAGGTAGTATTTCCATCTCAAACATTTTCTAGTATTGTAAAACTAGTACAGCAAAGTAACCGAGGTTCATAATATCCTATTAAATATAGCATTTTATGGGTAGCTATAAAAGAGCAGCTCAAAGGCTTAGAACACAGAATAAAGATGAAGATAAAAATATTTATTACTTTATTTGATCAACACATGTTGTATACATATATTAAAATATTATACTGTGCTGCATCTCATAAATATGCACAGTTATTACATATTAATAAGCTATTTTAAATAAGGAATCTTATTATAAGCATTGTACATAACATGAGCAAAGTGAAAAGTTAGGATACCGTAGAGTTACCAATTTTTTTTCTTTTTTTTTTTTGTTGTTCCTTTCAACTAGATCCTAAAGTGAGAAACAATAAGAAAATAGCAAATCTATGTGTATGTTAACATGTGCATAGGTACCTTTGTATCTTCTCTCTATGTTTCCTGGAAACTCTAAAGAAGAAACACAGTTGTTAACAGGGAATGGATGGTCTCCTGCAAAGTGTCTCTTGCACAGTAAGGACTCAGTTTGTGTTGAGCTGGTTGCATTGTTAGATCATTTCTCTTAGCGGAGGTGCAACTTTATCAGTCTTTTATCGCCTCAAAACCGATGTTACATCATCGAAATCTGATTTTCCTAGTGCTTTCCCCCCCCTTTAAAAAATGTATTTAATACAGGGTCTACAGGGTCTCACTAGGTAGATCAGACTTGTAGTGATTCTCCTGCTTACAGCCTCCCAAGTGCTGGGATTACACTGGACGCACCACCACGCCCAGTCTCATTCGCTGTATCAGCGTGCCCTGGAGTGGGACTGGCTGGGCAGGCTGGGATCAAACCCCCAGCCCCTGTGTCTGCATAAGCAGGCACTTTAATCCACTGAGCTATCTGGCTGGCCCTCTCCTTTAATATTTCTTATTAATACATTTCTGGTACATAATGTCTACATTCCTTTTGGAGCATTAGTACATGTATATAATACATCTTAATTCCTTGTTTTTATCTCCACCCCCATTAGTGTTTGGTTTCTCCCTTGCAGAGATGGTGCCCAGGATCTATTTTTTTTGCCAGATAGTGTAATTGTAGAAGGTGAAAAAATGTGAAAGGCACTCACAGGCCGCCTTGAATGACTATCTGTCGTGTGTCAGGAATATGGTGTGAGGATGCAGTGGGTCAAGTGGACAGGGCCACTAGAGGGGCCTATATTAATTAGTCAGATCTCCTGTCACCGGACAAAATACCCAACAGCCACAACTTAAAAGATGAGGAGCTCCTGTTGGCTCACAGTGTTACAGGATTCAGTCCTTGACCGACGGACTCCAGGGTAAGAGCATTTCAGCAGCAGGGCATGGTGGGATCAAGCTGTCTAGTCACAGGTGGCCAGCCAGGAAGCAGAGCAAAGACACACGGCCAGAAAGGAGGCCATCCAGAGGCCCAGAGGTCCTCACGTCTCTACAACCCACCAGGCACACTCAGAGTATGCTTTACTAATCCCCTAGGTGGCTCCCAATCCAAACACGTTGACCCTTCAGCCTCTCTGTCACAGGTCTCCTGAGACTCCGGGAGTAGACCTCGGAATACGGACTCCAGCGAAGACTTGCCAGAGGATAGGAAGTTCAAATGTGTCGTGGCTTTTTTCTTTTCTTCCCTGTAAATACTCTACATTATGGAAGGTTTCAAACATCTACAAAAGTCGGGATATTATTTAATCATTGTCCACAGATAATCAAACTCATTTCATCTCTACCCTCCCCTTCCCACCACCCTTCAGAAGGCTATTTTGAATACAACTTCAGACTTCATATTACTTCATTCATAAATGTTCAAGTCTATATTTATAAAAGAGAGACTCATTTTTACTGAAACTATAATTGTAAAACTATCATCTTACCTAAAATACATAATAATTTCATATTTTGAACCATCAGATTTATTTTTTTCATAGTTACTAAATTTAATTCAACGGTTATACCCAATTCTGCCTCGCAAAAATAAAAAGGTTCCTATCAAAATTACACGGTGATGTGAGGACAGATTTCTTCCTTTGATACAGCTGTAGAAAAATGTTGGCACCAAATGCACTTAAAAGTTTTAAGGCTTAATAAAAATACAGAGATTAGTAATTTCTCAGTGCAGCTTGGAGGTTGAGAAAAGGTACATCTTTGCTGCACAGCATCTTCCTAATCCACGTGATGACACACTGCTGGGCCCACCTGGGCAGGGCCACTTCTGCTCCTGGTGCTGAGTGCACTGCCCAGGCCCTGTGCTGAGAATAAGGCTAGGGGGACACAGGAGCAAGCCGGGGCGCTCTGCTGCCCACAGGCCACTGCTGGAAGTTGCATTTCCCCATTTCCACCCAGAAATCCCTGGCAGTCGGTAGAAACAGAAGCCTCCCTTGCAGTGGACTGGTAATAGGGGCCAGCGTACTAACGGCACATTTCTTCTGGGCAATCAAATTTGGAAGTCATGGATCATTTTCTTGTTAAAAAAAATTGTCACAAATGATGTACAGTGACTATTTACTACTAGAATACTTCTTTATGAGTTAAACAAATTAGTGTGTTTGTGCTTAGAAAGCTAACCATGTTTAGGACTTTTTTTTTAAACAAGGAAAGACATGACATTCTCATAAATGACTTTGAACCACAATCCACTTGAGTTCTTAAGACATCACATGGAATTTGTGTCTCTTGGCTCTAAAGTCTGCAGGCAATTGAAGGAGGAAACTCTTTGGTTGACATAGTCATATACTGAGACCCCTCAATGTGGCAGGAACAGGAAGTAGAGCTTCATATGGCTACTGCAGGCACTTGAAAACAGCTAGGCCAATGTCAGTGTGACTGCACAGAGCAGTAATGATGAGGTTTCTAACACCTGGTGTGAGCTTTGTAGGCCCTCAGCACAGTAGCTGCACCATCTGACTATCTCCTGTCATCTTAAAGCAGGTAACTGAGCCAGCAGCCATTCCAGGGTTACCTCTGACTGACAAGCAACATGACTTTGGCCCGCTCTGTACCTGCGTAAGTAAACGATAGTTGTGACTGTGCTGCCAAACTAAACTTCCAGGTATAGGAGCAGTGCTTTGTGAATGTGGCCTGGAGGTTCTGCAAAGGTTTCTAAAGATGGCTCAAGCAGCTCTTCCTCTTTGGTGTGCCTAAGCAAAGGACTGTTTCTGGAAGGTATCAGAAATACAGTCCATAGGCAATATGTGATGCGGATTCATAAAAAAAAGCTCTTTTTGATATTCTAAGAAATTAAAAGCTGGGTGCGGCAGCACATGCTTGTAATCCCAGCACATGGGAGGCTGAGGTAGGAGGATCACTACAAGTCTGGCCAACCTGAACTGTATAGCAAGATCCTGTCTCAAAGACCAAAACAAAGAAAACAGAAATCAACCTAAGAACCCAAAGTATGCCTTCTTCTAACCAAACCCAGGAACAAAGTGACAAAGGAAAAGTTGGGATAAGCCCTGTGCTCAGATGTCATGAGGTAGATTTTAAGTGCTATAGAGGCCAGCAGACCTCACATATAAGAAGAGCTGTGGTTGGCAAGGAAACTCTACATCATTAATGAGGAACAAAGGCCTAGTCTTAAGGCTGATCAGAGGGGGGAAAAAAGATCAGCAAACCCGACATATCAAGGATCACAGTACATCTCTGTAGAGAAAGGCAGGAAGCTGCATGAGAGCTGCCCAGGGCACTGGATGCAAGAACTGGGCAACCCAAGGGTCAGAGCACAAATGTTTTCTGTAGAGAACCAGACTAAAGACAACTGCTCAGTTTTGTTGACTGTGGCTGAGGAAGAGCAACCAGGACTGCAGGACAATACAATGGGTATCAAATGAAAAGGAGACATTGGGGTTCAACAGTAATCTCAAGTGAGAGCCATATTGATGAAAGCTAACTGCATTAGGGTCTAACGGAGTATACAGTGACTCCCACTACCTTCTTAGTGTTTCTGCTTCTGCTTCTTTCCTTTGTCCCACAGACATGGACAGGTCAAGGTTTTCTTTCAAAAGCTCTGAAGATGCCCAGTCAACAGAACACTGATGCAAGGACAGGGACAATGTGACAAGAGTCTTGTGGCCCTGAATCATCTTCTTACCCTTAGCAATCCTAGTGTTCTGCTCCGTCAGCAACAATAAATGGGTAGACCCCAAGAGGCCCATTGTTTCCCAACAGTCAGGAAGGCACAGATCTCAGTATAGCTCTCAGGAGCACGGGAGAACTCTGTGCAGCCAGCCTCACACACAAACACTCCCACCACACTCTTCTGGGTTAAAGAAGATGATAACATCTGATATCCTATCTCACATTTCTGGTCTGGCTATCAGGAGCCTCTCAGTAGAAGGAGATGCCAGATTTGCCTCCTGGTGGGTTTAAGACCTTGTTATGAGAATGAGGCTGTGGCCCCAGCCTGGGCTCATGGCTTTCCATTGTGGGCATGGGCTCCAGCTCCTTGGTGTGGTCCACTTCTCTCAAGCTGCCCTTTGTCCACAGCTCTTCTTGTGGTGAGGTGCTGGTTGCTCAGATCATGCAGTGCTAGGAAGGCTGTAGAAACTTTTTAAATGACTTTCAAGACAGAAAAGAAATGATCAAATTTGCGTTTGGGGAAGCCTGAGATTTCTAACTGTGCCTAAGGGACAAATAGATCCCACATAGATTGTGTCAAAGTCAAAACAATACTAATCATGTCATAAAAATTAACTCACAAAAATTCAAATATTTATTGCAATGTCTTAAGAAAATTCCAGGGGGATATCTCATCCTTTGTATTGTGAATATCTTCAGCTTTTCTCTCCTATCTCTCCCATGAACTTAGTTCCCACAGGCTTTCTTGAATCCTTCACCTTTTACTCTTTGGTCATCTATTTTGTTTTCCTGTCTCCTGCTAGTCTTTATACAAATACAGATAAGTTTCAGGATCATTCAGTTTTCTCTCAGCCCACCAGGCCAGATGGAAGTCTCTACTCTTGATGTGAGCAGGGAGACAGTTTACATTAGTGTCTTTTCTCTGCTACTTTCACGTGATGCCAACATTCATAGAGTTTGGAGCACATATTTGGGTTACGATGAGTCTCTGCCTAATGTTCTTTTGTTCCAAAGGAATGTAAACCACACTTGGAATAGGTCTTTTTCTTTTCTACCAGAATACACCTCTGCCTCATAATTCAAAATTCCACCACCAGTACTTCGACAGCATATACATGTAATTGGAATGTTGCCATTCAAGTCTCAGAATTTTGCTCTGGAATGCCACATACAAAGAACAGTTCCCTGGGGCTTTTTTTTTTTTTTTTTTGTAAGGGAAGATCCTTGGCTAGTGAAGCAGCTGAGCAGGAGAGAAATAAGGAGGCCTGGGGCAGAAAATCAGGATTTCTTGCAGGACTCAGATTTTAGAAATGCATAAATGTGCATCTTGTTAGGGTTAAATTTGATTTCTGTGAGCTGGATTCTTTTTGATTAACTTTAGAGTAGTTAGTAAGAATTGTATATTCAAAGCCAGACACCTTATATTTATGTATTATAATCTATTAATTCATGTGGTGGTATCAAAACATTGGTACTTAGTTTAGAATTTTATTTAAGCAATTTGGGCTTCCAAAAAAATCCTTATAGAAAAATTACAAGTACTTGCTGCTATGGTTTTCATCATCATACAGATTGAAATGATGTTCTGTCAGTAGGCTCAGTGCTGGGGCATTTAAGAGCATTTATTTAAGCTTCTGGGGTACAGTTTGGGACTCAGGTTCCCATGTTAATATATGGGTACCTGCCTTTTGTACTTCCTTTATAAGCTGCTAGAGGAGTTGCGTGATCTTACCATATTCTGCTATCCAAAGGTGACAAAAGCCTGTAATTCCTCTGGAGCTCCCTACCTATTTTAGGGTTTGGCTATGGGAAGGAAAGCATTAGGTTAATTCTCTCTCCCTAGCCTTCAGGTTCCTTTCGATATGATAAGGCTCAAGTATTTTAGCTCAAGGCTGAAAATTTATGCCTTAGTCCTAGAGATTTTATAACCTATATCTGCTAGAAAATTCATGGGTGAATTTATAATCTACAATAGCACAGGTGCCTTGGCTAGAGAGCTTTGCTGAGGGGAATACATGATGCTATATTATCTAGATGTTGCAGGTCTGTAACTTAGAAAAATTCAAAACATGAAAAATCACGGGGAAAAGATGAGGACTATCTCTGAACCCAGAAGCAAGCACAGTCCAAGTCAGTTGAGAGGCCTGGTCATAGGGATTTTTAAAGGCAAAAAGTAATGGAAATCTGTATTTAAAGAAATACAAAATAAAGCATCTTTTAAATCTAAAAGTGAAAAATCAAACTGGCCTCTTCAGGGATCTGAGGAAGGAGAGTATATGGTTAGGTATCACACAGGGTGGATTGCTGTCTCAGTTAACGATCTAAGGTCCTGTACCAACCTCCACCCTCCATTGGGCTTTTGAGATTGGAGTGATTCAGGGGCTCCTACAGGGTGTAAGAAAACCTTGTATCCTTAAATTGTTGATTATAGGCAGAAGTCCTTTTTTCAACTTCAGGCCCTAGAGGATACTGTCTCTGTTGAGGAAAAAATAGTAGGATATTTCAGGTGTCTTGCAGCAGGCCAGCTTCTCCTATTCTACCTTTAGTTGCCCATACTTCTGGTTTTATTTCTGTCTCCACAAGAGGGAGGTAGTGTATCTGACCCAGTGTGTGCTTATTAGAGTATTCAAACAAGATAAGCTATCTCTCCCCAGGAAGGAACTCAACTTTCAGGCATAATTAAAAATCAATGGGAGGGGGCTGGAGAGACGGCTCAGTGGAATAAGTACTTCCCTGGCAAGTGCAAAAGTCTGAGTTCAATCCCTAGTTTTGGAAAAAAAAAATCAATGGGTGGAAAAGCCTGCTTAGGTATAGCCTAAAGGTTGTGAGAAATAGCCTGTTACTGCCTTTCCAGTGACTCCTTTCCCTGAACTTATGATGGCTAGAAGGAAGATCAGGGTTGAAAAGCGGGAACAACAGGCATGTGTCAGTGTCCAGAAATAGGCTGGTTTCTTTCCCTTTTGTAGTCATGATTACCTGGGGCCCCTTGGTAGAGATGACAGCCTGGCCAAAGGGAGAAAGCAGGGCATGTGCAGGGGCCTTTCAGTCTTGCTGGACCAGCTGGTAAGATCAGTCTGATCCCCATGATGTTGATCTCAGAGGGCAGTCCAACTTCCAGGGGTCACCTTTGGAATTCAGGGCATGGCTCAGGGGTCCTCCTACCATGTGGGTTTTTATTACAGTCCCTCCTGTGGTGGCCTAGCTTTTCTTGGTAGCAGGTGAGTTTAATCATGGAGCTCTTCCTAGACCCAGAAATCAGACAGACTCTATTCCTTTTAAGGTTACAACCATGGCAGTCATTTTCTCTTGGCTTTTCTTTCTTTTTGTTTTCTTCCCTTAGCCTCTTCCTGGTTTTGATTATAAAATACTGAGGAGGAAATTCTCATTAAAGTGAGCTTTTTTGAGTAAAAGCCATTTTTTTGTACCTTTTTCTTAATATCTAAGGTTATCTGAGCAATAAACTTTTTTTTTTTTTTTTTTTGACAGAACCAGGGAATTGAACTCTGGCCCTTACGCTTGCCAGGGAAGCTCTTACTGCACTGAGCCATCTCCCTGGCCCAAGAAATGCTGGTTTCTTTTTGAGACACAGTCTTGCTATATTGCCAGGCTGACCTCAAACTCCTGGGCTCAAGTGATCTTTCTTTTTCTTTCTTTCTTTCTTTCTTTCTTTCTTTCTTTCTTTCTTTCTTTCTTTCTT
>NDGM011226904.1:5203-26055 GCA_002564305.1 Octomys mimax | reverse complement strand
TGCTCCCCTCCTTTCCTCCGGGCTTCTTAATGGTAATTTATGGGCAGCGAGCAGAGCAGGCTCCAAGTCCGCGATAGCGAAGGCCCAGTATTAAGGCAGGTGGGCGGGGGAAGGAAGGGGGTAGGCGGGGTGGTAAATACTAATTGTTCTATCAGGAGGCTGCTTTGCATTTCCTTGCTGAAGGGAAGGCGATGTTTAATTAACTCTGCTGTATGCTGGGACGGGGTCTGATTGAGAATGAGCTGCGGGACTCTGGCGAGACAGAAGTCCTGCTGCCTCACCACTGGGCGGCACCGCGACAGCTGGGCACCATCTCCTAGGCCGGGGGGTCTGCAGGGCCTTGGGTGTACCAGGGAGTCTCCCCCTAGGATTCCCTCGATGTTTCCTACAGCCTGTAAGGGTCCAGGCCTCTACCCTGGCGCCTGTCCATGCCCCCCACATACCAACACGAACCCGGGCATTTGCCTATCCCAGCTTCATGTGAGTAGAGGGGATTTGATGGTCGGCGGTAGAGTTCCGGAAGTCCTCACGGTTCCGGAAGCTATAAACACAGCTTGGGCTCTAGAACTAAAAATGGAAGGGAAGCAGAGCCAGGACCATCTCTCTCTGGCTGCCCACCTGATGTCCTTTCTGCCCCACCCTGGCTCTTCTCTGGCCCAGACTCCTGAGGCCCAGATCCTTATACCCGAAGTCCCATCCAATCAGGTAGAGCCAGGTGGTCACATGACCAACCAGACTCCTCCCACCCACATCGGAAGACCAAGCCTTGGAGAGGAGAGAAGGTAGTAGGTTGGTTTTTTTGCTTGGGGAGGGTGGTTGGGTGGAACCGGGGATTGAACTCAGGCCTTTGTGCTTGCCGGGGAAGCACTTATTCTACTGAGCCATCTCCCCATCCCCAGAAGGTAGTAGGCGGATGAGCAGAAAAGAAGGATATGACATGTGGGGAATCAAGGCCCACTCTAGGGCTGGCCCTTTCAGAGGCAGCCTCTCCCTGTGTCCTCTTTCAGACTGAGTAGCCTTCTCTCTCAGCCTGTACTGCTATTTCTGCCATCTACTGGCTAATTGTCGACTTCACTGAATTCAGAGGAGCTAGAGGTATGATGGGCACTGGTAGTGGCACTCGCCAATGGGTTACTTCACTGAGGGGTTCACGGCAGGAGGAAGGGGTGTGCATCTTTAAGTCTTCCCCGTTCATTTCCTGTTTGCCGTGAGATGAGTGGCTTTGCTCCATGCCCTTCCACCATGATGCTTCCACCTGGAATCGGCTGAACACAGACCCAAACCTTTGAAACCATGAACCAAAACAACTGTCCATCTTTTATATTGTTTGTGCCAGGTATGTTAGACACAGTGACAAAAAGCTGACTGATTCAGGGATTAAGTTTCCAACACAGGAATTTTGGAGACTGACAACCACTTCCGTTGCCTGGACAGCTATTATGTGCCAGGCAGGGAGACCCGAGACTGAGTGCCCTTGGAAACAAGGCCCCTGATGCACATTAGCTGAACAGCCCGAGATATTTGGAAACTTACTTAATAACCCCGCCACAGCCTTGTGGGGTAAGGACTTCCATTGCCACCTTACCGAAGGAGATATTCACTGCCCTTGGTGGGCCTCCAGTGGACCTGACGTTCCTGGGTTTAGGGAATAGGAAACACCAGGACCAAGATGCTAACTTGGCCACTGGACCCCTCACTGCACTGGTATCTCAGCAAGGCTGCAAACAGGGATCCAGGGCCCAGGGGCAACAGAGTGGGAGGGCAGGTGGCAGGTGAGTGGCTCTCCATTGGCAAAGGCCACTCTGGGAGAGGCAGGGAGGATACTCAGGCCAGGTGGGGGGCCTCTGCCACCTAGCAATTGAATAAGCAAGCACTCTGTGTGCCGGGGTACACATGCACACGCTCCCCAGGATGCCTGTGTGTCCACCACATGCAGGAGGGTTCCTGTGTGTGCCCTGGCTGTGGCATCGTGATAGCCCCAGTATATGCAAAACGCATGCTTTGTTTGTTAAATTAGCCAAAGCATCCATTGCTAGAGACCTCTTCATTCCTCAGCCTTCACACTGAAACACAGGACCTCAAGACCATAACCTTGCTGTGTGATCCTGGGCAGGTGTCCTACCTGATCTGCCTCTCTACAATGACAGAGTTGAGTGATGACATGATGACATTTCTAAAGACCCTCCCAGGAGGTAAGACCCCCCAGCCTCGGATATTGCCTCGTCCCTCCATGCAGAAAAGGCCAGCATAGGCCTGTGCAGGGAGAGGCAGTGGGGACTTGGTCCTGTGTTATTTTTAGTCTCTGATTAGGTGTCTCTTGCCAGCCTTGGTGCCCTCTGACCCCACGCTCGCTCCTCTAAAAGGTGTGCCAACCGCTTAATCAGGCCGCTCTCAGCACAACTGATTAATAGAAGCTCCTGCTTTGAAAAAAAAGAAAGAAAGAAAGAAAGAAAATGCTCCTGTAAATCAGCTGTTTATTTAGCTTTCCCTGGCATTTAATGATTGCGAGGCTTGGGAGAGGGGGAAAGATGGAAAATTAATTTGAATCTCGCCAGAAAAGCCAGTCAGGGAAATAATGAACTTCCCAAGTCTCCTGGAAAATGGAAACAGGGAGAGACATGAGGGTCAGCACCTGGGGACCCTGCGTCCTGGGCCCATGGGCTGCATGTATGGTGAAGAGCTGACCCTCTCTGAGCCTCGGGCAAAGACAGGGCCCAGCTGCCTCCTCAGCTTCTTTCAACATGCAAAGCCCCTGAGGGTTCCCCCCAATCTTGTCAAGGCAGAGGGAAGCAGAAGGACAGAGAGATGAGCCAAGAAATTGAAGATCATGACAAATGTCCTGTGTCCTTTGTGTGCACAGATATTGAACAGGGCACCACACACACACACACACACACACACACACACACACTGCACGCAGAATGGGGAAGCAGGGATGGAGAGGCGAGAGAAGCAGCGAGACGTTCAACTTGCAAGTGGAAGAGCTGGAGGGACCCAGGGATCACCAACTTTGAGTTTCTTATTTTACAAACTCGGACGCTGAGACCCAGAGCGGGGAGCGATGTGCCCAATGTCCCATACAGGGATAGGACTGTGCTGTGCTCAAAGCCAACCTCATCTTCCTGGTCGTAGAATCATCAATATGCAAAGATCTCCATCAAAGAATGATACCTCCCTTGCCTCCAGTTGACTCAAGGGGGGTGATGATTTTAGTGAAAGTCCTCTGGTGGATTCTCATTGGACCATGCTGGATCACGTGACTTCTGGAGCCAATCACATAGCCAGGAGAACAGCTCCAGGTACCGGCCAGACAATGGTTAGGTAAGCCAAGGTTCCTTATCGAAGGCTTTTGCCCCAGTGCTCTTGTACAAATTACAAACTTCCACCCAAGGGTGCAAGGCTGCCTGGGTCTCCCACTCACTTACTCCAGGGTCTCCGTCCATACTCCCCACTGTCCCTGGTACCTGAGGCCCTGCTCACTTGCCACCTCCTAGATGGTGACTCTGTGACCACCTGGTCCTAAGTCCTCTGTTCTAAGCCTGAGCTGTCGCTCTGTGGTGGCACCCTTGATACTGGCTGCGTGTTGAGTTAGCCAAGTCATCTCAGTCATGAATTCCTTGAGGGCAGCGATGTGGCCTTATTTATTTCCACTTGCTCAGGACTCCATACTGGTAAGGTAAGTACAGATGCACACATCGTATTCCTCTTTGAGCATACAATGCCCTGTTTGACAGTCAGCCCCACCATCTTGTTCTTCCTGGTGTCAGACTCAAGTCCTGCCTGCTTTACGGGTGGGGGGCTCTAGAGAGACACCACTACCCTTCCCATAGAGGTCTTTCTTTGCCATGCTGTGGTCACACTTCTTCCCTCCCCAAGCCAAATCCCTCACCTGGGGTCTCCACAGGCAAGGCTGGCAGAACATCTTCTGGAAGAGGTGGGATCCAGCCCTGCACTAGCCCCACGGGGCTGGCTTGTTCTCAAGAGGCACAGAGCTGGAGCTGGGAAAATACCACCACCTCCCCCAGCTCCTCCTGGCAAGCCCATCCCTGTGCCTCTTCCCTTTTCAACAGCCTGTCAGGGGCTGATGGCTGATGGGCAGGAAGCTGTCATCCCCTTCCCCCACCCGGCGTCACCCCGCCTGGCTCTCAGTGGCTGTGAAGCTCTTCCTAACGAGTTGGCACTCTGCCTGGCTTCGGGCACTCAAGGGAAAGCAGCAGCGCTTTGCTTGCTGTGCCAGGATGCTGAAGGAGGGAAAGAACCACCTCCCTACCAAGAGAAGCAAGCAGGACCCACCTCCCAAGCCTGGGCTCCGTGTGTCCTCACTGGACCCGGCATGGAGCTGCCCTGCTGCATCCCTCCCTCCCCTAAGAGCAGAAGCTCCAACCCCTCCATCTCCCTGAATTCTGCCCAGGAAGTGTGGGAGCCAGAGGAGTCTGCAGGACTATCTTGTACAAATTTATTTTTGCCCAGTTCTGGAGGCTGGAAAGTCCAAGGTCAAGGTAAGGGTATGTTTGGTGTCTGGAGAGTGCTGCACCCTGCTTTGAAGATGGCACCTTGTTGTCACACCTTCCTGCAGGGACATAGGAAGAGTCCTTGTCATCCCATCACCTCTTGTTGCCAGCTCACTGGCCATTAAATTTGATCTGTGAATTTTGGAGGACACATATTTAAACCATAGAAGTTCTCAATACATGTTTATCCAATGAATTAGTACAGAAAAAAATTCATTATTGAGCAAAAGCCCATGTGAAAGGTGAAGCTGGGGCCCTTTTCTTCTTCCTGAACAGTCGAAGAGCTGTGGCTCTCAGGACAGACTATGTCCCCTCCAGAGATCTGGAAAACTCAGGTTGGGAAACATTGAACCCAATGGGATGATGTCATCTAAGATTGTTCACTCATTAATCCTTTCATTCATTCCACAAATGTTTTCTGAAAACCTAGTATGTTCCAGGGCCCATTCTGAGTGGTGGGGACACAGCAGCAGGCACAATGGTGTCAGTGAAAATGGTCGCCTAGGCAACAAGCCTTCACAATAACCATATGGACAAGGTGAGAGATAAAGGCGAGAAGGGAAGGTGATGGGGACTGGTTTAGCTAGAGGCATCCAGCGCCCAGGGAGGACTGTGAAAGCCACTCGGCACTTGGAGAAACCAGCTGAGCACCTACTTTGCTCCCGCAGTGTCCTCTGTAGCTCTGCCATCTGGTGGCTCTGTGGGCTCCCTGCCATCTCCTTGGCTGGATGGACCCCTTACCAGGTAACATGCTTATCCTGCACTCATACTGCAGGGACCTTGAGGACAGAAAAGGTTGAGGTGTCACCAACATCCATCAAGTGCTCATTATGTACCAGGCACCAGCCACCCCATCTCACCTGTGAGGCCAGGCCTGGGGAAACAGGAGCCATTGGTGTCCTTGGATTACAGAGGGTCCAAATGGTCCCCAATCCCCTACCCACCCCATCATGAAGAGTATCACAGTCGCCCAGCACCAGTAGGGGCAAGGAGAGGGACTTGGTGGTGATGCCAGTGAGAGAAAGAGGACAGATTCATCAGCCATCGGCCTCTGGAAGGGGTGTAGCGATGGGAGAAGCAAGTGGCAGGAGGCACCTCCCAGCACCGGACTCCGGGATACACCTCAGAACATGCCCACTCGGCAGGGCCGGTGTGGGGCTGGACTCCGCCTCTTCCAGAAGATGTTCCACCAAGCTGTACACACAGAGTCCCAAAGCACTGAGGAGCTCAACTGCAGAAGGAAAGAAGTTGAAGCATATCCTGAAAGGTCATCCTGCTGCCAGAATTCAAACCCAGGTCCATCTGGAGCCTAAGCCCAGGATGCTTCATCAAGTGGCCTCCTGTGCCCTCCCCACTGCCCTCCCCACTACTTGACAGAAGGAAGGCTCCCTGCTCTCCAGTCTGCCCTGGGCAGGCTCCTCTCACCTGCTGGAGAGCTATTTTGGACTCAGCAAATGCAAACCACTTTCAACATCCATCAAAACAAAGTTCCCTTCCTCCCAGAAGGAAAGGCCCTCATCATAGAAGTACTGGCATTATGAAATAGAGTTGGGATGGCACCATTCTAGAATGACGGGAGCCAAGCACATTGGCAGCGGATGAGCGGCGGAAGATATTTTGGGCAGGGCCCTTCCCAGCAGCCATCCTTCACACCATATAGGCTGCCGCCTACACCCGAAGGCCGAGTGTGCGCATGCGTGGGTTCCTGCAAAGTCTATTCATAGACTCTTAAAGCTGGAGGATCCGCAGAGAGCAGCCTAGTCCGATCCTCCTGTTTTGTAAGTGGGGAAACTGAGGAAGGCCCTCACCTAAGGTCATGCAACTATAGTTGGGGGCAGAGCCAGTACCGGTTTGGCTGACTCTTGGCCAAGATCTCTCTCTACAACTTTGAGTTGTTTAATTCAGCTCCAAAGTCAGACAGGCTCAGTGTGACTCACAGATCTGCCACTTTGTAGCTTCATTGCCTGCAGAAATGCAGGAAGCAGGCCAGGCGTAGTAACGCACACCTGTGGTCTCTGCTATTTGAAAGCTGAGGCAGGGGTATTGCTTGAGGCCTAGAGTTCAAGGCCAATATGGACAACATAGGAAGACCCCATCTTGGAAGGAAGAAAAGAAGGAAGGAGAGAGAGAGAGAGAGAGAGAGAGAGAGAGAGGCAGACAGGCAGCTGGAGCCTCTCTAGCCACCCACATTTTCATAGCAGTAGTTCCTATGTCACAGGGTGGGGTAGGTTGTTCTCCAACTCTTGCCATGTAGATCTAAGAGGTGGCACACAACCAGGAAGTAACCAAGGTCAGACAAAGATGCAGTTGCCATGGTGATGAGAGCCAGAGGGTGGGGCCTTGAGAGGTGGGTTATGGAGAGAGCAGACCTGCTCGGGGCTCAAGGACTCCTTATGCTCCAGCAGGCTTAGAGCTCCTTGGTGGTGCCCTTAGAGGCTGCCAGCTGAAGAACCTAGCCCCAGAAGTGGACACAAGGCAGAGGGTACCATCTGCTGAACCCTGAGACCAACAACCTCCATCCCTAAAGAAGTGCCACCAATCTAAAGCCTTCCAGATCCTAGCAAGTCTTGAGAGAACAAAAACCCATATGATTATGGGTGAGAAAGGATGATCCAGAGCAGGGAGGGGGACCCACCCTCACCACTCCAGCCCCAAGTAACTGTTGCTGGTGAGGGCAGATTCAGAATTCAAGGTCCCCCGCCCTCTGGCCCCTTCAATTTTTTTGCTAGTACTCCTGTGGGCAAACACAACACCTATAATCCAGCAGCGCTGGCCAGGGAGCATTTGGAGCCTGGTCCAAGGGCCTTGAGCTTGCCAGGAGACAAGCAATCAGTGGGGTCTGTGTAGCTTGTTGGCCTTTGGTGAAAGAACTTCCTCACAGTGATGGGGCTATGAGCTGTCCGTGGTGCTGACTCCTCCTCCCTGGGCACTCTGTCTACTGATGGCAGGTTGGGGCTGTGAGTAGGAATCCATGGCAACCCTCGATCACCAGGGCAAGTCCACATCTCTTCTGAGCCAATTCCAAGTAAGCAAGGATCATTCTACATAGCAAACTCCTTAATAAAACTCCCACACATCATCATCAAGGCAAACACTTATTAAATAGTTACTGAGTACCAGGCGTCATTCTAAGGGCCAGCCATGGAATGAGCCATCAAATGGGACCACAGCGTTACAACATAGGTACCATTCCTGAGTCTCTTGCTACAAGTTAGGAAACTAAGGCACAGCCAGGCTAATTTATCAAAGGTAAGCGCCAAGCTACAGATTCAGGCAGAATCCACAGTGCGTTCACTTAATTCCATCCCACTTTTCCTGTCCCCTTGTAATCATGTAATACAACTGAAGGACAAATGTAAATGATTTTGCATTATCTGCTGCTTTGCATGATTGGTGACATGGCTTCTTTCCATAAATGTAGAAACCTAGAGCTGACTAATGAGGAAAGGAGTTTCCATCTTCCCTCTACAGAAAGGCTTACCAGGATTAGAGTATAGCTCAGAGGCAATTTAGTAGCCAGTCTAGTTGCTAGGTTGGAGCAAAAGGCCAGTGATCAGATGCTGGGGACAGAAGATGCAGCAAAGCAGAAGCGGAAGCGGGGCTGGGATATCCGAGTCAGGACACAGCTGGGGCAGGGCTGAACTAGAGGGGATGACTGAGAGTCCCAGATGTGAGCCTTGTGCTGCACCACCCAGGGCCCCCTAGGAATGAACGACGTGGCATCCCAGCTACTCAGAAGGCAGCCTTGATGGCAAATCCTCTTTGAGCATTGCCTCAGCTGAAGAGAGCCACTGCCACTTTCCAGGAGCCCAGGCTGATGGACCCAAGAGTGCAAAGTCCAGCCCTCAGCCCAACTTGGTAGACTCTGAAGAGCCCCTCCAGCTCTGGAGGCCAAGCGTGGCTCTGGCCAAGGCCATTTGAGGCTATGTCCCAGCTCACCCTCACTCTTTCCAGTCCTGCTTCATCCTCTCCCTTCCATGGGATTCCTGACCCACATCCTGGCCACCAAGCTGCATCTCAGAGTCTCCTTCCCATGTGTTGGCACTCAGAAAATGACCCCCAAAGTGTGTCTGTGCTGTGACACTCTGGGCCAGGAAAACAGTTCAGTCTCTCCAGCCTCCCTGACCCAGCTCTGGATCCTCTTGCTGTCCCATAAGACGGGTGGCTGTCCCTTAAAACTGGGCCTGCAAAGAGAACACAAGAGCCTTCTGTCTCATCCTGAAATCTCATTATCACCAAAGACAGGAATGCAGCCGCACCTGGACAGACTTTTGTCACAAGATAATGTCTGTCTCTCGAGCTCCTTCAAATGCCAAAGAAAATCATTTACAAGTTAATTTCTGCCTTACAGGTCCACTCGCTTTCCCCAACAATCATTTGCTATTCCTCACGATTACTTGCATTTCTCCACCCGCTTTCACACTACGAGAAGGCCGTACCAGTGCCAGAACTCACCAGGTGCAAGGGTGATCAGGCTCCTGATTCCCTGTGCACTTCAGTAAGTTTGCGTGGCTTTTCTCTTATAAATCTGCCCATTGCCACTTCATTGCCACAAACCATCAATGGGCAAAGGGACAACTTCCCCCTTCACTTCTGCACATGGAAGTCAGCCAGCAGCGGTGCTCAATGGAGATGCCCGTCCACCTCTGGCCATGGAAATGCCAGCACTTTCAATTAGCTACTTATTGGGCAGTTGATTTCCCTACAGACAAAGAATTGAGAAGGTTTGTCAACAGCATTGCTGGAGAAGGGGGCCTCCCAGGCCAGCAACAGACCACCCAGGTACAGCCTGCAGATGGGAAGGAGCTAGGTGGGTGGGCAAAAAGCTGAAGACTGTGCCAGTGTGAGAGGGTGGCTGATGCCAAACTCCCCCATCTTTGTGACAGAAACAGAAGATGTGCTGTGTATGGGGAGAAAAGGAGAATTAAAACTAGACTTTGTGCAATACCCACACCCCTGGTCGACAGTGGAAATTCACTCTTACATCTCGTATGTCTCTGGGAGGGGCCTGCTGCTCTTATGCCCGCCTTGCTGCTAGGGACACAGAGGTTCAGCCACCCAGTGGGTTGGTGGTAAGCTAGGTCCAAATCCCAGTTTCACGATTGCAGAATCAAGTTCACCCTCTCACACCGCGTTGAAGGCAGGAGGGACCAAGACAGACTGGCAAAGGGAAGGAGGATGGCAAAGAAGACACTGCAGACCATGGTGGGAAGGGCAGCCACTAACTGCAGGCCATGCATGGCATGGCCAGAACATGGCAAGGAGAGAGGGCACAAGGATGTCTGTATTTCCCCAGAGCTCAATGAGAGATTTCCACATTTCCTCATCTGCCCTGTTCTGGCCTCACCACTGACAAACAGAGAACAAATGAGACCATTTAGCCAGTAATTAAGCAGTAATGGCTGCTCCAGGTCTCCACTAAGCAGGATGCAGCCAAAGGAAGGACCTGAAGTTTGCACAGAGGAACAGGGTGAGCTGGAGCCATTGATCAGATGATCACAAGGAGAGAGACTCATTAACCCCACACCACTGCCACTTTCCTTTCACTGTGAGTTCACGGAAGCTTTGGCCATTCTGTCCCTCACATGGGGACTCCTGGCTGAGCCACGTGGGCCTGCTTCAGAACAGGAGACCCCTTCATTATCCACCAGCCAGAGCCCTCTCCCTGCTGCCTGCCTACCAAGGGAGTCAGAGGAGACAGCACGGGCTGTGACAACTCTGTGTGGCAAATCTAACAAATAGAGATCAGCACCCCTAATGGTGGTGATAATAACAGTAGTAAGAGTAACAGCTGCCACGCACTAAATGCTTACTTTGTGCCACCAACTCTGCCGAGCTGTGTGTGTGAGCACATTGCAAACATGTGCTGTTATCGTGCCAGGTTGTCAGTGGGGAGTCGCTTATAGCTGGGGCTCAAAAAGGTTGAGTTCATTTGTCCAAGGTCGCCCAGATCCTAAGAGGTGACATCAGGACTCCAACTTCCATTCGATTCTCAAATTCATCGAGCACCTGCCTCTGGGGCCTGCTCCTGAGACAACCTAGAAAATCCCTAACATGAAGGTTCTAGAAGAAAAACATTGTTTTCAGTTGAAGGAATCAGGCAACGCATCCTGGAAAGGGCAAGATTCTGGTGGGGCCCAGGAAGGGAACTGAATGCACACATGAAGGCCGGGGACTCTAAAACTGGAGAGACTGAGTTGTTTCCCTTCAAGGTTTGCCTGGAAGTTCTTTGAGATACTGATTAGAGTTGCAAAGGCAAAAAAGAAAAGCTCTCCAGATGAATGCATTTGGGAAATAATACACTGAGCAACATTAGATCAGTTTGCTTAACCCAGGAGCTTCCAAGTGGTCTATACTGGGGTTTCCGGAGGGGTTTTGGTGATGGAATATGGGGGTTGGCTGACAGTTCGGGCGAGTGGATCACATGCCACCAAAATGTTTTCTGAGAGAACAAGGCCCTATCTGTGCCTATGTCCTGGGGACCCCTGCCTGTGACTACACAATCCCCATGCAGCTGCTAGTCACTATGTGCATTTGCGGGGCTGAAGCCGCCAGCCCTGCGAGAGGCAAGCAGCAGGGGTGTCACAGCAGAACAGGACTATGTCATGGAAGGGACAACCTGGGGAGGCAGGAGGAGGAGTGGGCTTGGGTCAGGGTCAAGGTCAGATCAGAAGCAGTTTGCAAGGCACTCAGCTTGAGAAAGGGCAGACCTGGGGATCCCCAACATGAAGTGGGTGGCTGTCACTGTGCTGCAGGATGCAGCCCCAGGATGCGTCCCAGAAGGCACCCTCCTCGGAGCCAGGTTGAGGTGTCTGCAGGCCAGAAGGTATGAGAAAGGAGTGGGAGAAGGTTAACAGGGTAGGCTCTGGTCATTCGAGTCTCATCTTTGCTACTTGGTGGTGTGCCCTGGTGAAGGGGCCTAAGCAGTTCCTTCACGTCTCGGAGCCTCAGTTTCCCTACCCGTATGCAAGGATCATACCACCATCTGGCTCATCAAGGAGTTTCAGTGAGATCAGCCGAGGGGCCAGAACATGCTGAACTCTCCCTAAAGGGGCACTGTTGGGGAAGCTGTCACAATCTGCGGTCTGTCCTCCACCGTGTAAGAGGCTCTTTGGCAACTCTAATGGTGGAAACTCGGGAACAATAAGCCACCTGCTCTAGAAATGAGCACACTGTGGGGGTCAGGGCTTGATCTGAGTCAGAGAAGCCAGAGGGGCAGGCCAGAGGCAGTGGGGAGCAGGCCAAGGACAAAGGAGGACATGAGGTGGGGAGGCCATACTTCCCTGCGCACGTGGGTCTTCGCACGTAGCAGTCCTCAGAGCTCCCATTCTTGCTGCACGCCTGCCTGTGCCAGGAATCATGCAGAGTGCTTTGCAATTAATTCATTAATCCCTGACAACAGCCATGAGAAGCAAGTGCTATTTATAGGCCTGTTTTTCAGATGACAAAAATAAGGCCCAGAGAGGTTAACCAAGTTCCCCGTGGTCTCACAGATGCTGTGCATCACCTAGCCTTGTAGGCAGCAGGAGCTAAATTATGACTGTGTCCCCTTATCAGTCTGAGGGACCGGAGGACTATCATGAGTGGGCATCGGTGCATAGGATGAGAAGAATTTGGCTTCAGGTGACAAAGGGGCCCTAAATGTCATGTGAGGGACAGAGCTACCTCAAGGATGAGACNTGGTGAGCAGGTTCAGGCCCAGCAAGCATATGCAACATCCTATATGTAGGCTCCAGAATGGCCTCCTCTCTGCTTACTAGCTGCGCCAACTAGACATGCAGAGTCACCAGCTGAGCAGGTGGAGGAAAGAGTGGCCAAGGACTGCCAACAGTGACAGTCACCACCTCGGGTTCTTCCATTGCAGTGAAATTCCTTCTATATATTTTTGCTTTTATTTGGCCAGAACCAGGATGCTGGGGATGGAGTAAAGGGGAATGAGATTCTCTGGATGCTGAGGCCAGGGTAAAGACTGGAGGGAAGCACAGGGCTTGGAAGTTCATGATTGAAGCCCTAAGGGACCGTGCGATGGCAAGAAGAGGCAGGAAGAGGGAGTTTGTCACATGTCAGTCATAGAATTCCCAGGTAGACCCTTGGCGGGAAGGATCAAGATGTCCTCAAAGAGGACTTTGCCCCCTATTGGGTAGGGAGCTGATGTTCTCAGCAGGGAAGGTGGACACAGGCATGACAAGCATGGTGGTGGGCTCTGTGTCAGGGTCCTGGCCAGTACACTAGTCAGCCTTCTCACCCTGGGGACAAAATCCGTGGCACTCACAACTGCAAGGAGGACAGGCTGATCCTGGCTCATGCTCTCTCTCAGTGGGTTCGGTCCACAGTCAGCAGGCCCAAGGCAGGAACAGTAGAGCTGACGGGCCAGGCAGAGGAAAGCTGCTCCATCCTTCGCAGCCAAGAGGCAGAAAGCGGCAGAAGATAGATTTTAGCAGCAGCATGAATGGGTTTATCTTTGTATAAATGTCTTACCAGGGTGCCCTGAGCGTGAGAACCCCAAATGATTGGAATGAGGGGAGTAGGCAATGGGGGAGGGAAGAAAGCAGAATGACTGGAGAGGAGGCAGGGAAGAAAGAGGGAAGAGGAGGAAGCATCAGAGAGGAGGATAGGAGGGCCCTTAAGCCTCGAAAGTCCCAGGCTTATCACTTGGCTTTGCACTTAGTAGGTGAACTGATCATCCCTGATTGAATGGGAATAATGTCACTGTCAATTTCAACGTCAATGAATGGAATTCCACAGCAAACTCGGGCAGAAGGCTTCCCAGAAATACAGCCAGCTCCAGGCTGCTCAAGCCATGAGTAATAGAGCCGTTGCGTTAAATACAGCCTGTCCTGGCACGCCCCATAATTCAAAGTCATGTACATTTGTATGTTTGTCTGCTATACAAATAATCACATTAGAACCTGCAGGAGGAAAAAAAAAAAGCTCCACACCATCTTCAGAAGAAAGAGCTGGAGAGTCCAACAGAATCAAAGCAGTATTCTCAGTGGCTTAGTGACAGTCCCGCCAGTGCCACGACAGAGAGATACTGAGACGCTGTCCCATGTGGGAGCCATAGGAGTCAGGGGTGACCAGGATAGGGCAGCTGAAGGCCAAAAGCCATGGGACACAGCAAGGAAGGGGGCGGTCCCTTTTCTGCCTCAGTTTCCCCATGGGAGGGATTGAGATCAGAGAAGCAGCAATGTGATCCCACGGTTTGGGTCTCTGGTTCTAGAGCTGGTTGGACACATCTGAGTTCCATCTCAAGTCTGATGCCTTCTGTGATCATGGGCAAGTGGCTTGATTTTCCCGGAGCTTCCATTTCTTTCTGGAAATTACAACAGCACCATCCCATGGAGTAAGGTCAGATAAAACACTTCTCAAAGTCTGACATGCCGTAAATAAATACCGAAGAATATTATATATTGATCACAGGCAATACATCATATTCAATACATAATAATATAATACACAGCGCTTAGATGTATTTCCCTAAAATTCCACTGCATATGCCAACAAGCAGACAGACATCTACAAACATCAGTAATAACATAAAAACCATGTCATTAAGTCATAAATGTTGACACAGATGACAGGTAGGTTGTAATTATTTATAAGTAACCATTCATGCTTCATCACTTAAAAAAAAAACCAAAACAGAAGATTCACAAGATGGAAGAGTTAGCCTGGGCTGTCTCCACTCTTATTCAGCAAATAAAGCATTTAGAAGGATCTCACTCGTTCCCGGTTGTTGGTTTAATTAATCAAAGACTGAGGAGTGTCCTTGGTCATCCATTTACATCAGCAGCAAACTCAATGATTTCAGAAGCGTAAGGGGTGGCTGGATGGAACATGAAGACTCTGCTAAACACAGGAAGGTGCATAAGACTTTAGAAGAAACATTAACAGCACGTGTGGGCCTCACAGGGCCCTGTGTCAGCCCCAGAGGCAGGAGGCATCTCTGTGTGTGGCACATTCCCTGTGGTTGCTATGTAATTTCAGGTGGAGAGAGCATTGAAAAAGGTGTTGTGGACAGCACCAAGTCACACAGGGTCACAGCTAATCCGCTTCCAATTCTATTTCAGTCCTTCCGATGACATCAAGGAGAAAGCCTTCCCTCGGTGCTTTTCTTTCACAACGTCTTATTTTTATTATTTTTCCCTTTTTAACCAAAAGCCTCATACTCACATCCTCTGCCAAAGCTGTAGGATCTAGCCAGGATTTAATTAACACTGAGTCTGCTCGGGGGTATCTATTGCTATTGATGGCATATGATCCCAAGTTTCTATTTACAGTAGTGATATGAAGTTTTCTTTGTAGATGTATTTATTAATGTGTTCAAAAATGGAATCCGTAAAATAAAAACCATGGTGCCAGCAGCCTGCAGACATGACAGAAGTCAAGAAAGTTAGTTGGAAGTGATAGTTGAGTGCTGTGCTCTGAATGTGAACTTGGTACCCAAACGATGGTGTGAGAGGTACAAGGCCTTGGAGAAGGGGGCTGGAGGGTGATCAAGTTGTTGAGACTACTACCTTTAGAAGGGACACAGATAGTTCTCATTGTCCCCAGCTACGTCCCTCTTGCATACATTCCCACCATAGTCTTGGACTTTCATTCTCCAAAACTATGAGCTGAATAAATCTTTCTTTACCTCAGGTATTTTGTTATAGTAACAGAAAACAGACAGATACACTAAGTATCATAATGTCAAGAAGATATCTTAAGGCTGAGGTCAAGAAAATATGCTATTTTGACCATAAAAAGAAGAAATGCTAAGCCAAGAGAAGAATAATAGGAAGTGAGATGCAAACTGCAAAGAGGCACCAACAGTGGACATACATCTCTTGTAAGTGACCATGATAGGTGCTCCAATGACCTTGGACACTGTCCATTCTCCTCCTGTCCACAGAGATACACTTGGCCATCAAAGGACCAACTTTTGGCCAAATTTGCGCATACCTTCTGGCCGCTCCTGGACCTAGCTGCTCTCCCATTTCTTCACCTGTGAACTCCGTAGGCTGAAAGTCAGGGACTCCCCTGGGAACTGGTTCTGGCCTGGGGGGTGGAGGGTTGAGCCCATGAGAGACATCCTTCAGGAAACACAAGAGCAAGAGGAGGAGAGGAGAGAGGTTGGGAGTTTCCTGTCTTAGTAGCTCTGCCAGGTCTGGACACAAGCTCCCCCTGCTTGGGGACAGGGCTGCTGGGGTCCTCTATTGTCCTTGCCACCCCATCTCCACCTTCTCCCTGCTGCCTAGGGGCAGAAGCAGCTCCTTCCTGCAATCGGATTGCTGACCATTTCCTCGGCTATACCTGCCAAGACCTGTATTAAGCCCGCACCACCCCTTCCAGACCCCTCCTCCACAAGGCAGCCAGCCCTTTGTATCTGTGGAGAAGGTTCTGGGCTCTCCAGGATACCCAAATCCACAGGTGTTCTAATCTCTTATGTAAACAGGATAGCATTTGCCTATAACCTACACATCACCTTCTGTATGATTTAAATCATCTCTAGATTACTTATATTACCTAATACAAGGTAAACGCTGTGTACATAGTTGTCATATTGTATTGTCTGAGAAATAATGACAAGGGAAAGCATCTGTATGTGTGCAGTACAGATGCAATCTTCATTTTCAAATATTTTCGATCTATATTTGGTTGAATCTGTGGATGCGGCTCCTGCTGATAAAGACAGCCAGGGTCGCCCAGACTTGGAGCAGCTTGATGTCCCTGGTGAAGCCCGGCTGATCCACCTCCCCAGCCCTCTGCTCAGGCAGAAGGAACCTTCTGTTGCTCTGTGAAGCACTCTTTCATTACACTCATTAAGTGATGGATTTGAGAAGAGCTGGTTCGTGGTGTTTACAACGAAACAGACCAGGAGTCAGGAAACTTTTTGTGTCAAGAGGCAGATAGTAAATATTTTAGGATTTGTAGACCACATGAGTCTCTGTAGCCCAGTCTTTGTTTTTGTGTTTTTATTAACTCCTTTATAAATGTAAGCGCTATTCTTAGCTCTTGGGGAGCACAAACACAAGCCTGGGGCCATATCTGACTCGTGAGCAGCAGTTTGCAGTCTGCTAATAGAGGAAAAATGAGCACAAGCCCTTCCCAGACCGAAGCCACACGCATGGTGAGGCCTAGGAAATGCGCCAGGTCGGGGCTGTTCATGTGTCCTGGGTCCTATTTTCCCAGTGCGATGCTGCCTCCGAATATTAAGTGGGTGCTCTGGGAATGGCACCCCAAAAGGGAAGTGGCACTTGCAAAAAACACACCAACTGTGTGCCAGGCCCCATTCTCAGCACCCTCCCCTCTGCTCTCCAAATCTTCACACTGATACTACTGGGCAGAGCTGGGTCTCCCAGGGCAAGGGACAGGGTGGGATTTCCAAAGCAGGTGATTCGGGCTTCAGATCTGTTTCCGCACTATGCCATTGTTAAATAAAGCAGGAGGCTCTAGAGACGAGAGGGGAAAATAAGAAATCTTCTTTGACACATTGATGGGAGCCCTCAGGCTAAGAACAAATGTGTTTGTTGGAGCTGGTCATCTGTAATCGTTGCTGTCTGGTCTCTAAGGTGCTTTCACACACATAATTCTATTCCACTCTCACAACCACCTGGTAAAGGAGACAGAGCAGGAATCCTCTTTTCCAATTTCTGGGTGAAAACCCTGAGGATCAGAGAAGTGTGGTGGTTTAGCCAATGCCACACAGCTGGCCAGGGGCAATGCTAGAACTGATATTAAAGAGGATCCAGAGACCTTCGCTAAGCCACGGAATTGCAGAGGTGGGAACACCGGAGTGCCCTGGACTTGTACAGGACCTTTTGCTCACCGCCTGCACAAATCCTCCTGTCCTTCAAGGCCAAGTTCAGAGTCTTTCTTTGCTCAGAACCACTTCCCTGTCTGCAGCCCACAGCACTCGCTCTCTGTTCTGAACTCCAGGAGCAATTACTGTCTGTAGCACTCATTTAGCAATTAATCACCAGCAGCCTCGTGACAGCTCTTATATTGCTGCCTGCAACTAATGTTTAAATCTGTGATTGTTTTTTTAACTCCGCTCTCCCCAGGTGGACTGCAGATGCCCTATTGGCAGGGTCAGGCTCCCGTTGCTCTCCGCAGCCCTGCTCACAGGAGGTACTCAATAATGCTCTATCCATTCAATTTAGCAGAGCACCAAGCCTCTCAATTCTCATTAGACAGAGTTTGAATGAGCTGCCCATCGTCACTTTCCAGATATGTGACCTGCACCATTTATTCCTCCTTCCTGAGCCCATGTGTCCTCATCTGTAAGATGCAGAGTATCATTGTACCTTTCTCCTGGGCTTCTTTGAGGTTTAATTCGATGAAATTGGGTAGACATTGTCTTTTCTGTGTGTGGCATTGGGATTCCATTGAGTCTGCCAAGAACAGAACCCTACCATACCCATGTGATATATTCCTGGCCAATCATAGAACCCCCATTGCCCTGGAAGCACTGATTGGCCTTGGGGTGGAGTTATGTTTCAGAGGAGAGCCAATCAGAAACCTTCCCTGACTTGGCTACCCAGAGTTTTGGAGAGAGATAGTCTCTGTTCCTTCCATTGGAAAGATTAAGCCAGGAGAATGGAAATGTTGGAATTAGTTACATGGAAAAAGTCTAACCCAGTGAGAGGAGTACAGTCACACACAGAGGGGCTACAATAGAAAAAGTTGAAGACAGGATCTGAGCCCACGGGTCCGGCTGTGTAGGGATCCATCCCTGGGTATACCAATGACATGAGCTAATAGCATTTTGCTTGAACCAAGTTGAGTGGGATTTCTTCACTTGCAAATGGAAAGGTCTTTGCTGATGCAGAGATGTGCATGTGAAATTACCTAGAATAACACCTGACAAATAGGCAGCGCTCAGTAAATGGTAGCAACAGTCCGTGTTTATCATCATTAGCAACAAGAGCAATAGGTAGAAGACAGAATGCCCTTCCACAAACACCCGAGTGACTTGGTGGCCCCACAGACCAGGCGCTGCTGCCAGGCCTTAGCAGCTCTGGAAAACCCTCTGACCCTCTGTTCATTCTTTTGTGAAATGGGCTCAGTGGTGCCAGCCTTACAGAGTTGAGGGACAGGTAAACCTATTTCCTGTGTGTTTTTTGAGCCTGAGCTGGGCACCCTGGCCAGGGATCCAGGTGGCAGGAGAACAGTGTGTGAGCCTGGTTTCTCTCCTCCATAGGGAAATCTGGGACTCCCACGGAGAACTATTCACCCAGGACCTCACAGCCAGACACCGTTCGGGTCCCCAGGGCTCTCCTTCAGGCCCCTTGCGGCCACTTCTTAAAATCCCACTAGAGCACACTTCCCTCATCTTCCAGTCTCTCGGGGTGGGTGGGAAAGAGCCCTGCATAAGCTCTCATTCTAGCCTCGCCACCTTGTCTGATCTCAAGCAAGCCATTCCATCTCTCAGGTCCGCACCCCCTCCATCTGTCAAATAAGAACATCTATGATTCGGGCGGCATGAGGATCGAGTGCCATCATTCCCGACTTACAAAGCTGGTGGCCACTGATCTAAGGTACTGCGCAGAAGCCTCACTGGGCACTCTTGGCCCGGTGCAAGATCATTCTGGTCGAGTATCCAAGTGCCAAAACGCCTTCAAGGTCTGTGATTTTCCTGTCCCTTTCCCAGGGGAAGAAGCTCATTTCCCTAGTAAGTCACTGCCAGGAAGACGCCAAAGGCTGTCCCTGCACCATGACTCGGTGCCACATGCCAGAACCCACCAGGGATGCCGCTGACCTCCCCCAGCCTCACTCCCACAGCCCAGAGACATCGCTCTCGCTCCCTAAGATCCTTGATGAACCACTGTGGCTCCTGCCTTCTTTTCTCTTCTGCCTGTTCCTGCTGCCTTGTTAGTCCAGACTGACCAACCAACAAGAGCTCTTTCTTAATTGAACATTTGCTATATACCATGGACTGCTCCTGACAGCACCTTCCCAGGGAAGGAGATGGCCTAGAAAGTGCTGTTCCTGGGAATTGTGCTCCATCCTGTTTAAATTGCTTCTTTGCTTCCTACAGGGAGAAAGCCAGCAAGAAGCCAGCACCCTGCTGGTTGGGAAATTAAAAGATCACCTCTCAAATTGGTTTCCACAGGGGCATTGGCCTGGACTGCAACCCCTGGGGCTCTGCCAGTAATGCCCAAGTTAGAAGTGATGGAGTTGGGGTGGGATTGTTGGGATTCTCCATCCTAGCCCAGCACCCAGGGCAGGGAGAGAGCTACCTTTCTGGATTCCTGCTCTGCAGTGAGCCTGGGCTTGGGCAAGAAGTTGGGAGTCAGTAGGACACAATTCTTTCCTGGGCAAGCAAAGTCCGTTCTGTTTTATCAAGTGAGTTTCTTGTACTAGTTTCTGGGATGTTCTAGAAAACTCTGGGGCTTGGAGGAAAGCCTGAACCCAAGGAGAGATCATTTCAATGACCCTGGATGGACCAGCCCCAAGACCAAAAAATGCATAGAAGGATTTAAAAACATAAATGTAGCAGGATGTTGGAAAGCAACGGATAGCATCTGTAGAGCCCAGGCCACCTTGGAAGCTTAGTCTCCTACGTGGCAATGTAAGGAGTAGAAATGTCCAAAGTGGTGCCTGGTGGAAGGCAACCATGTGGTGGGGACCCTTTTCTCCTGACCTGGGAGCTCCCCCACGTCTCCTGGGAGTGGGTCCGTTCCATGCAGAGCATGTGGTGACATAGAGAATGAGCCCAGCCCTCCCTGGCCTCTTGCTTCCTGTCTTGTCACATGACTTCTTTCTCTTCCACACCTCCCCGCTACCCCTGCCACCACTGGGAAGCCATCCACCACAAGGCCCTCATCAGAGGGGAGCCAAGCCTGGCATTACACTTTGGAATCTCCAGAGCTATTAGCTAAATAAACCTCTTGTCTTTATAGTCAGCCTCGGCTATTTTGTTACAGCAACATCAAACAGACTAAGACACCTATGCCATCAAAGACTATGTGTTGGCTGCACCCCATTCCTGGTTACACCTCCAGTTTATGGGGCATCATGCAGAGCCTGTCCTCAGCCCCACAGCACCCATGGTCCCACTGGGGACTCCCCAGAGCAATGCCCAACCTGGAGAAAGCAATGCCCAATGGGCAGAGAAAGCTGCACACCCAGCAGCAAGAGAGGCAAGAGAAGGGACTCAGGAGACTGGCTACTGACCTAGTCACTTTACAGAGAGATCAGAGTCCAGAGAGAGACTTGGTATCTCAGTCAGGACTCTCTTATAGTAGAATGATGGAAATCAATAAAGTACAGATTCTCCCACTGATGCTGGGCACTGAACTTGAGGCCTTCACGCTGAATTCTATGCCCAGTGTATCTTTTTTTTTTTTTTTTTTT
>NDGM011226887.1:0-22639 GCA_002564305.1 Octomys mimax | reverse complement strand
GCTGGGTGGGTCTTGCCTCTAGCCTCTTTGCAGGGAGTTCTGCTGAAGGGTTCTGCGCTGGGCTTGCACTCTCCTTCCAATGAGGATCTGCAGGTCCCCGGGTGGTCTCACTCACTCACTGGGCCTGTCTCTGGGTCTATTCAGGATCCGCAGGTCCCTGGGTGGTCTCACTCACTTGCCAGGCCTGCGCTCTGGGTCTGTTCAGGATCCGTGGGCCCCGGGCGGTCTCACTCACTCATCCGGCCTGGGCTCTCTCCTCTTCCTAAGGTGCTAAGATTACAACCATGCATTACCACACCTGGTTTGTCATTGTTTTTTCTTTGTTCACTATTCTAATAGATGTTTAGTATGCCATTGGAGTTTAATTTGCATTTATTAGTGGTTAATAAAGTTGAAGAACTTTTCATTTGTGTATTTGCTATCTGAATATCCTTTCTGTTTAGATCTGTTGCCCATTTTAAAAAGTTGTTTATTTTGTAACCACTAAGTTTTCAAGTTCTTTATGTATAAATGTGTTCTCTTTCAAACATGCTCTTTTCAAATACTTTCTGCTAATCTGTAGCTTGATTTTTCATTGTCTTAACAATGCTTTTCTTTCTTTTTCTTTTTTCTTTTTTGGCAGAACTGGGGACTAAACTCAGGCCTTTGCTCTTGCCAGGCAAGTGCTTATTCTACCGAGCTATCTCCCCAGCCCCAACAATGCTTTTCATAGTGTAAATACTTTTAATTTTGAGCAAGTCTAATTTATAAATTTTTTCCTGTATTTTGCTTTCAGTATCATTTTTATTTTTTAATGCAATGAAATACATATAACAAAATTAGCCATTTTAAAATGAACAATTCAGCAGTTCATTCATAATGTTGTGCAAATGTTATTTTAACTTTCTGTTACCATGACAAAATACCTGAGATAATCAGTTATAAAGGAGAAAAGGTTTTTTTTTTTTGAACTGGGGATTGAACTCAGGCCTTTGTGCTTGCCAGAGAAGTGCTTATTTCACTGAGCCATCTCCCCAGCCCCAAGAAAAGGTTTTTTGAAGTCTTAGTTTCAGAGATTTTAGTCCACATCACTTTGGATTCATGGTGGCACCGTACTTCTTGATAGAAGTATGTGGTAGAGAAAGCTTTCACTTTGTGATGACCAGGAGGCCAAAGAGGTAGGAAATGGAGAGGGTAGTGTTTTGATAGTCTCTTTAGGGCCTGACCTTAGTGACCTAACTTTCTTTCAGTAGGCTCTATCTCCTAAAGGTTCTTCATCCTTGCAATAGCACTATAGGCTAGAGACCAAGCCCTCACTCAACACAATGCCCTTGGGGATGTTCAATAACCAAACTGTAGCACCACCTCTATCTAGTTCCAGAACATTTTTATAAACCTCAAAGAAAATCCCATTCCTTTTGAGCAATTCATGCCTATCCTCTCCGTCTGCCTACTCTCCGGCAGCTACCAGTCGGTTTTCTACCTGTATGGGTAGACTTACTCTGGAAATTTTATAGAATCAGAACAATGTAGTAATTGACCTTTTGTGTCTGCCTTCTTTCAAGTAACACATTTTTGTAGGTTTATCCACACGGTGGCATATAACTGTACTTCATTACTTATGACTGAATAGTATTTCATTTTATGTACATACTACTTTTAAACTTATTCTTTTGTTCATTTGTTGACATTTATATTATTTTCAGCTGATATTTGACTATTGTGAATGGTGTTGCTATGAACATAAATATACAAGTACTTGAGTCTTATTTATTTATTTATTTATTTATTATAGGGTCTCACTACGCAGCTCTGACTTGTGGTGAGCCTCCTATCTCAGCCTCCCCAGTGCTGAGATTACAGGCATACATCGCCACACCTGGTTTCCGTTGCCTGCTCTGCATGCCCTGGGTGGGGCTAGCATGTCGTGCAATATTGGGGTTCTAACCTGTGTCTTTGTACTTGCCAGGCAGGTGCTTAGAACTCCAAACTATCTCCCAAGGCCTGAGTCACTGTTTTTAATTCTTTAATGGACATATTTAGAGGTAGAATTATAGTATCGTACATCAATTCTATGTTTACATTTTTTAGAAAGATCTCACTGTACAGTCTAGTCTAGCTTCAGTGCATTGGCCATGCACGCAGCAGTGATGGTTCAGGTTGACATGGCAACTTTATTGGGATGGGAGCCATCCAGAGGACCTGAGTGGCACATTTCTGGGTGTAACTGGGTTAGTCATGGGGGTGTGACTTTGGTGCAGCTCCCTTGCTTTGTCATCATAAACTAAGCAGTTTTCTCCACAATGCCCTTTTTTCATATTTTTGCCTTGGAGCCAGATGACTATTTACTGAATCTCCTGAAACCATGAGTTAAATTAAACCTTTTCTCTTTAAGTTGAGTATGTTCTGCATTGTGTTCCAGCAACAAGAAAGCTGACTGTACAGTATAGCAGGCTGGCTCAAACTCTTTAATTCTTCTGCATCAGTTTCCTAAGTGCTGAGACTGCAGAAGTGCCACCATCCCAGGTTATATATAACTTTTCAAGAATTGCCATACTGTTTGGCAGAGTGACTAACTCATATTATTTTTTCCCGCCAGTAATGTTTGAAGATTCCAGTTTCTCTATACCCTTACCAACATTTTTTGTCATTTATTGATTTAAAAGAAAAATTTTATTTCTTTAGTCTCTCTGGCCACAGCTCCTATTGTCCCTTTCACCAAAGCTGCAGATGTCTGCCCAGAAGCAGGATCTGACCTGCTTGGAATGACAGAGAATATAAGGAAGATTTTAAAAGCAGAGGAAAAAGAACAAAGGGGTCTCTCTATTATTTCTGACCCTTGAGATTCCCCCTGTTTGCTTCTTTAACCAAAAGAAGATTTTCTTGGAGTCTTTTTCATTTATATCTAGTGAGTGACTGCTTCGAATCCAAGCTAGGTGATGCCATGCAAGGTATAATGCTAGTAAAATCCAAAATAAAACAGGAAACCCATTCCTGGTTTGGTGCCCATTTGCTACTTTTAATTCAAGTGTTTTTCTTTGATTAACCTGCTAACATTTATTTCTCAGAGTCCTCAGACTGGTGTTCTGTGAAGTCTTTCCAGTGCATAGTTAGCCATATTCAGTAGAAAAGACTGGGTAGAATGTGGTTACTCTCTCTTGCTTAGAACTAGAACCTCTCCACTCTTGAAATATATAAAATGTATTTTTGTCTTGATCAGTACTGAGAAACATTTTCTTCTTTTTCATGTCAGTATTTGGTACCCTGACACATGGTTCCAATGAAGAAAGATTATATAACACGAGAAGGGGAAATAGATAGGCTAGGAAGTTTATCACTTAGAAAAACACAAGTGACATATTTATGCAAGAGATTTTGAGGTAAACATTTTAACCTTTCAGTTCTGCTCTGGTCAGTTGCTCATGTCACCTGGTTCATGTCCCTTTTCCAAAGATATATTGTTTTCTGGAACTCTTACTCTGGCTAGCAACTGACAAAACTTATTAGTTGTCAGTGGTGTAGGTAGTATTTGTTAAACTTTGTTTCCTCAGATACCTAAAACTAGAACAGTAGAATTATTCTAAGTAGTAGGGCTGTAGAAGGAGCAAAAGAAGGCATTTTTTTCTTCTGATAATTGTGGGAGAGCTGGGAAAATCTCCATGGATTTAAGTGCCCATCTGGCAAGCAGAAGGACCTGGGTTAGATCCCCGGTACTGCATGCCGTGCCAGCCACAGAAACTGGGTGTGGTTGAACACACTTGTAATTCCACTGCTGGGGAGGCTGAGACAGGAAGATCGCTACAAGTCCGAGCTACATAAGGAGACCCTATAATAAATGAATGAATAAATAAATAAATAATTTAAAAATAAAAAAAATATTGTGTGAGCTCTTCAGTTTGTTGTTGTTTTCCATACAAGTATTTCTGCATAGATTAGGTCAAAATCACCACTGTGGTGTAGGATGCAGGGAGGCTGTGCGTGAATGAGGAGAGATGATATATGAGAACCCTGTGAACTTAAAATTGCTCAAAAATCAAGTTTATTAATTCGGAAGTTTTCTCTGCTCAAATTCAGATAATTGACATTTCAGGACATGTGTGGCTTTACACAACTTTCTAGTACAATGCTATCTCCCATTTGAACTCAAATTTGAATAGAAAAGCAAGAGTTGATAGCCAAAATGTTGATCAAAGGAGTGAATGACCAGTGGTTGAATTTCATCTGTCCAAGGAAGGCTGCATGCAGAGCTTCTATATCCAAACATATAGCTGCTTACAGTAATAATTTTCATAGACTGCTTTTTGGAAAGAGTGGATACCCATTAATCTGGCATGGTTTGGGTATAGTTATATTATGGTAGGCAAGATGCCATGTGTTTTTTCAGCAGTTAGTGAGAATTCAGGCTGTTTTAATTCTCATATTGTTGGCATCAATATGTTTCTTAATCTACTGTTCTCTCTGCTCACCATGGTTTTTTTTTTGTTGTTGTTTTGGTTTTTTCTTCCTATTTTGCTTCTGGTCTTACCACATTCCGTAGGACCAGCCAATGTGTGTGAAAGCACACTTCTCTGTTCTCCATGTCCTGGCATGGAGGGAGGATTGGTAGGGCAGGGGCACAGAACTCATGCTGAAACCAGATGATTTCTTGGAGACTGTTCAGGAAATTCCCTGGTTTTCTTCTTGGCAAGACTTTATACGCTTCCTGTGGCACACCCATAGAATGAAAGCATAAGATATGGAAAGTTCAGGATGATTGCTCTAGGGGCCTTCAGACATCTTCGTTGTTTATTTTTAAAACTTAGAAGAGAAACTCCAGATGATGTACACACATTTTATAATCTGACATAAACTATAACTTTGGGAACCTCTCCAGTGCTAGAAAGTGACACCTAATTTTTAACTCCTGGTTGGCATTTCATGTTTTCTTATATATCTTATCAAATTTCTAATTTGTATTTACAATGATTTTCTCATAAATGTGTATCCTTAATAATACTTTTGATATAATTCATTTAAAGCTGATTTTGGAAGAGAAATAGCTGATATGATACAATCAGAACTAAACGCAGATTTTCTTTAGAAATTTATTCTGAATGCACCAAAAGCCAACATTGGAGGGAAAAAACCTTCACAGCTGCAGATTTGGTTATAACACTATGTTTAGGCCATTTTGTCCTCTGACTGTGGGTTCCAAACTAAATAATGGTGTTTTCTGAATATCCCCCAATTTCTTACATGTGCTCTCAACATACAACAGACTAGTAATAAAAGAAAAATAACAAAAGTAGAAGTATAGTTTTCTGAAGAGATAGGAATGATTATTCCCAGCTGAGAAGGTAAAATGCATTACTACATGAAGAATGTGTTCTTTGCTGATTCTTGAGGTTCTATTTTATTTTATTTTTAGTAGAGAGTGTCAGCAAATAGCAAGAGGAAACTTATTGAAAATATCAGAAGATGAAAGAAGCATGGGAAACTGTATTGTAGCTAGCAAACAGGCAAGCATTGGTTGAGAAGATTGCTGATGACTCCTTTTGTTTGTCTTTGATTTAAAGCCTTATGCCTGTAATCTAATTAACATCAAACTGCATTGCAAGTACAGTGGCCTGTTTGGTTCAATAATAATACATTTATATGGAAGGTTAATGAAATGAGTTTTCCCTCCATCCAATTCATTGAAAATTGTTCTGCAATCAACATTTGCTAATGGAGTAGAGATTAAATATTCATGTTCATAAATTTTCTGTGTCATTTCTGATTTTCCTTCATTTCTTCCTCCATAGGTTGAATTTTACAAGTACAAGAATTCCAACACATGCCAATTTAGAGGTTAATTGCAGACCATCAATTCTTTTATCAAAGAGGTAGTATAGGACAGGTAAAAGAGAGGATGGCAGCAGAGTTGTCTCACTTTGTAGCTATATGATTTGGGACAAATTTTATAACTATGTCTTTTGTGAAAGATAGTTATGATCATTACAGGAACTTCTTACAGTATCTCATGGGGTCAGCAGTGAACTTCGGGACACACTCATTTTTCTTTCCCAGTTGTGTTACAATATAAATCAATGGTGCTTCTTTTTAAAAACTAGGATCAGTAATTTTATGTTTTGCAATTCTATTCATTGTAAAAATAATGAAAAGTTTAGGAAAGTCATATGATTTATGAACATTGTTGAAAAAAGATGGTGATGCTGTGGAAGGTATGTAACGACCAGAAGGCGTCATGTTGGAGATAGTTATTCTTTAGAAGACACTAAAAAAGTTTGCTAATGGAGTAGAGATTTAAATTCAAACTGCAAAAGACAGGTTGGGAATATTAAAGTATAACGTTCGACAATATAGATTAAATCAAAATGAAAAGGCAGATCATTCATAAGTGCTTAAGCTACAAGTTTCATTGTACATATGAATATATACTCTTAGTTCTATGTACTTTTTTTTTTTTTTTTTTTTTTTTTTTTGCAGAACCAGGGATTGAACTCAGACCCTTGCACTTGCCAGGCAAGCACTTATTGTATTGAGCCATCTCCCTGGCCCCCTCTTATGTACTTTTTTTGTGTGTGTTGAACTGGGGATCAAACTCAGGACCTTGCACTTGTCAGACAGGTGCTTATGCTGCTGAGTGATATCCCCAGCCCCTCTATTTACTATTATATATATTTATTACATGTAACATGTAATAGTGCATTTCACTAACCTGTGGGCATAGTCATTAACCTCATTGCTGATTTGGACCATAGTGGAGGGAGGGTGTTGAGTTTTTGTTGGGTTCAGCAGTAGTTTGGAATTGTGAATCAGGAGTGAAAAAAAGACTTAAGGATCCGTCATTATTTCTGGAGGCGCTTTGTAGGGTGAACAGTTTACTGTTTTAAATGTTTAGTCTTTGAGTGTTTTTACTTTAACCCTCTGGATGGCCACTTAATAAAAAGCAAATACTAATAATACTAGCAATTTTAATAACATGTTGTAAATCCTTAAGTCATTAGTTACGTTTTTTTCTGCTGAAATATTACAGGGATAGTTGCTATTATTTAACATTTACTGTAGCTAGTGGACTGACTTACAGCTTTTATATTCTCCTCTGCTAGACTGTGAGCACCTTGAGGGTGTGAGTCCTGCCTTGGCTTCTTTGTGTCGTTTGTCACAGTACCTGACACTCCAATTTTCAGGGAATAGTAATTGAACTAAGGCAGAAAGAAATAGAAACTTGCACTTTAGTTGTCTTTATTTATGTGCTTATTTGGTTGCATACATGGAATAATTACTATAGTTTCTTTTTGGTAAACAACAACAAAAAATTGCTAAAGGCATCCCATCTTTAGTCTAGTATATTAATCAACCCTCTGTAAATTTCTCTTGTTCCTGGTTAAAATGTTTTATTTTAAACTATTGCTCACAGGGCATAGGCAGTCTTAGTAGTTAGTCCGCATTACCCTTCCTTCTCTGAGGCATAACCAGGGCCCAGAAGGTGGCATATGTGTGCTGGGTTGGTGAGGCAGGGGTAGGTGAGGTGTGTTCTAAAAATACAGTGAATGTTTATGCTTAAAAAAATTATTGCAGTGCCAACAATCCTCTTTAAAATATTCTTCTGTCAAACACACTTATTCTATTATTCTAGCCACTTTCTGAAACAGTTCTGGGAGTCCTTTCTTTTTCCCAGTTGTTTGAGATGGCGGGCGTGGGGGTCTCATGTAGTTCTGGCTGGCCTTGAACTCACTATGTAGCCAGACTGGCTTTGAACTCCTGGTGATTCTCTAGGCATGCAGCACTGTTCCCAGCCTTGAGGGTCTACTTTCGCAAGTGTCTTCAGTTGTGCTATTGTGGCTGCCTTGATGTCTTGAACCAGTTCAAAATATTTATATTTCATGGTCATTTTGATGATAAAGAAGAGCCAGAAGTTGCACAGCGCCAGATCTGGCTATAAGGACACACTAGTGTTTTCATAGGCCTGCCTTTCTGTTTAATTGCATTCAGCAGCAAGATGCATCATATTTTTTAAATTACATCTTGAAAAGACAAAAGAACACTTCTAGAACTGCTTCAGGATGTGGCAAAACTATGGGATATGTTCAAAGCAGGACAGAGTATTTTGATGGGGATTAATGGTAATATGTCTTTAATTATAGTTTTTTCACAAAATTAAACATTTATCTTATATTTTGACCACTCCTTGTATATGATTTGAGGTTTTTCAGGCAGCAATAGTCAGTATTGCCTGATAGGCTTCAAGTTCCTGTGAGAGGCTGTACATCAAAATTTGTCCCTCTCCTAGATGAAGTAGATTCCTGTGAAACTTGTGATAGCGAGAGGAAAATTAATAGCAGAAACAAGTAGGAGGAGGAGCACATAGGCTATAGGATATCCTATCCGTTTTCTTGAGGCTATGGTAAACAGCCATAAATCTCAGCACATCTTGACCTTTGCTTTTGAGGAAGCTGGCAGAGGATCACGTGGGTGGCTGCCAAGTCTCCTAAGACTTGACAATACCAATTACTTTTAGTTGGGTAGTTTAGATTTGTCTGGGAGCTTTATAGCAATGAGAAGGTCTCAATTATGTAGATCCCTGGCTTATACAGGTTTTTTTTTTTTTTGAAAAGGTCAGAAATGCATGAATATCTCAGTTAACTTTCTCATAGCTGGGACAAGCTATTGACACCTGTATGTTAGAGGAAGAAAGGTTAAATTAGCTCACGGGTTTCAGTCCATAGTCAACTGGCTTCAAAGCAAGGCGGCATGGCAGCTAGGCACGGTAAAGGAGAAATAATTCATAGAAACTTTTTTCCATTTTACTTCATTTAAGCTACATACAAGTTACTAGATAGTGTTCCAACACCTAGGCTTGGCTGCTTCTTAATAAGTCCGTCTTCACACCCAGAACTATGCTAACCCAGTCAGTAGACTAATCCAGCATCACTAGCCCATGACCCAGCAGCACACATCCATGACCTGTGAGCACATGGGGCTTTGAGAGGATGTCTAGATAGAGGACATAACAATAAAGCAGTAATAAGAACAATATTTTGAATACTAGTATCTTTATTGAAATTTACTTGTATTTTGTTAGTCTGTCATTATGTGTTCTTATATGATTCTTTTTCTTAACTAATAATGAAATAGCTCGTTTTACCACGTACTTACTACATATTTTTCAAGGACTATACTGAATTCTCTATATTCTATGACAAAAAGGCCAACAGTTTGAGTTTTGCCATCATCAGCTTGAACTCTGCAGTGGTATATCTCTCACAGAAGTATAACCAACTAGGGCAGATCTGGCGATGGAATCTTCCTGTACTCCCAGCACTCTGGGAGGCTGAATCAGGAGGATTACAAGTTGAATCCCAGCCTGGGCAACTGAGTGATTTAGGAAGACTTTGTCTTGGGGGGGGAGAAAGAAAGAGGTGAGAGAGAGAGAGAGAGAGAGAGACAGACAGACAGACAGACAGACAGACAGACAGGAAAGAAGGAAGAAATGGCAATGCAGTTCAGTGCCAAGGCCTTGGGTCTAATCTCCAGTCCTAAAAAAAAAAAAAAATACAAGGAATAATTTTTATTCCATGCTTCTTTGTATATCCAATGACTAAAGCATGGAAGCAAGTTGGGAGAGGCCAACTTGAGTCTGGAGCAGGGCTTTGTCAGAACTTGCCTCACCATGCTACCTTCACAAGGCTATAGCTCCGAGCTTCTGGTGATGATGTCTTACCAGGATCAGCTGTGGACCCTGAACTTGCATAGGGAGCACTAAGGACGCTGAGACTTCTCTCCTACACCTCCTTCCATCATTTTTTCCTGAAGAAAGGAAGTCAGAATTGTCAGAAGCATTGGCCAGTCTTGCCTTTTCTCCTCTGACTTCTCAGTGTTCCTAGAAAACCAAACATGCACAATCTTCTAGAGCTATGTGAATATGTGACTAGATCTTGTACTGAGTATTAAACTTTACTGTAGTTTTAGAGGTAGGGCAAGTGTACTTTTCAATGATTTTACTTGGCAGATGGGGAAATCAGTTGCTATTTCAGTGAGGTAATGAATGAAAAAGTTTTACTTTAATATACATATGAAGTTATTAAAATTGGGACTCAATATTTTTGTCTTCTGTAAATAATCATTGTAGTTTGTAGGTATTTGGTATGTATATGCATATATAAATAAATGTATATGACTATATTTTAAATGTACTTCTAGTATTACATAAATATAGTTGTTTTTAGTTGGAATGTAAACTGTGTATTGCCTTTTGCATTAGAGAAACTACCTAAAATGTGAAATGAAAAAGCTAATGAAAAATGTCTGTAAACATTAAAGATTAAAACAGTGGCTGAGTCTGTTGAAAGGAAAGGATCTTATGAATTAGTAATGAAAGTGCATTCACAGGTTATTATCTTACTGAGGCTTGAGTTTTAACAGCTGCTAGTGGTTTAATAGAAGTCTGAATAACCCATAATAATTTGAGTATTTATTGTTTATGAATTGTTTCTTAATGGAAACCTTGATTAGTCCTGTCTCTCTTCTGTTAGCTTAGTGCATTGTAAAAGTCAAATAAGTAAATATATTTTGTAAGCATGAAAGATGTTTAGTCTCATTCTCTGATTTATATGTATGCTGGAGATAAAATGACAAAATTATATATTTATTTATCTATTTATTTTTTCTGTTTGAGACAGGGTCTTGCTATGCAGTTCAGGTTGGTCTTAGGCTCACACTGCAACCCAGGCTGGTCTTGAACTTGCAATGATCCTCTTGCTTCAGCCTCCCAAGCACTGGGATAGTAGGCATGTGCCACCATGCTCATTGCCAAAATTGTATATTAAACCTATTTGATAGTCTTCAGAAATTGACACTTTATTTAGATCCCATGAATGTAATTTGTTATAATGTCTTAGTATATTGGACAAGGAAAGTTAAATTTGTGTTGCAAATAGTTTTCCAATAGTATTTAGATGGAATAAGGTAAACTATTTTAGAAGCACATGTCATATAACCAATGAAAGCTTTAAAATATCACTTTTATGTATTAATTAGATGCAATGTCCTATACTGTTGACATACTAGTAACACTTTTTCTGTTTACTTGGTTTTACTCTGTACTTAAAGCCATTTTAAAATTTAAATGTTTAAACTCTAAGTTCCCTTAGTGTTTTCTTTAGTTATGTGAAAGAATGTATAATTTTCTTATAATCATAGATGTTAATATTAATTTTAAAATTAATCCAATTAAAAGATATATTTTTTTCTGTTTCTAAGCAAAACCCCACACATTGTAGGTAGCTGGTTTTTAAAAATTATTATTATTTTAAAGATGAGAAAAAAGCAAAAACAAATACCAAGTACAAAGACATAAACAAAGAAACAGAAAACAATACAAATGGTACAGAATTTCAAAACAAAGGGGCTGGCCAGATAGCTCAGCTAAGTAAAGAGCTGCTTAGGCAGATGTAGGGGCAGGGGTTCTATCCTTAGCCTGCTGTGCCAGCCCTGCCTCCTGGGTGTGCTGAGATGGCAAATGAAACTGGGCATGGTGGCACATGCCTATAATCCCAGTGCTTGGGAGGCTGAAAAACAGGAGGATCACTACAAGTCCAATCTGTGTGGTGAGACCCTGTGGATCCTATACTAAATACAAAAACAAAACAAAACAAAATTCAAAACAAGAATAGAAAATTAACAATGATTTTTATATTATGTATTGTTATCATCAAATTTGTTGTTCAGATTACCAGATACAGGTATGCAAGACTGATCAAACAATTAAACATTAACTCTTTCTTTTAATAAACCTTAATTTTTTCTTGTCCTTTTTATTTTTTAATTCATTTAAAGAGTATAATAATAATAGATGAGACATTAGAGAAAATACACATTTAAAAGAACAAGATGAAAGGTATTCAACCATAGTTATTATATTACACATTGCTATTCTCAGTGTAGTTGCTCAGATTACAGAATAGCATGTAGAGTTGGTCAAAGTAAAAATTTAAAACATTAACTGCTACTCTGAAAAAACTGACAGAAATTAGTAGTATAGTCATCTCAGCTGTCCTGTATGTATACTTACATGATTTTCTTTCCTTTTCCTTTTTCCTCTATCTTTTCTCCTTTCGTTCATCTCCATTGTTTATTCCTTTTGTTCACTTTCTTTCTGTTTTGGTACATCTATTCTATCTTTCAGAATTTATTCTTTCAGGTTCTTACACTAGGGAGGCAATATAATGTTTACACACGTGGCTCTGATTTATTTCATTTGTAAATATACCTTCTAGTTGCATCCACTTTAGGTAGCTGTTTTTAAATATTTTGTTTGAAACACCATATTATAGTATATAATTATGTCAATCATCATTAAAATTATTATTATTATTATTATTATTATTATTTTTCTCCGAATGCCTTCAGGGCAGGTTTGGCTAGCTTGAGTTGTGGGGATCAAACCATAGCAACCTGAGCCTGAATGCTTTGTTGAAGCAGCCACTTAAAGAACTAAGCTAAGGGGCAAGCCCCCAAAATTATTTTAATTCTAATCATACATTGTTCTTTTTCCTTTTAGTTGTATAAAGAAAAAATAGATCATAGGTTAAATTTATTCTTATTTATACACTTTACAAATAAGTCCAAATCCCTGTCCTTGATGAGTTAATGAAATTAAAGGCAGAATAATAAATAATTCTTAAAATCATCAAGACACGATAAAAACAACATACAAATAAATGTCAAAGAACATGATAAAAGTAATATGTCTTAGAAATTAAAAGGGTGACAGTTTGAAATACAAGTTGCCTAAAAGAAGTGTGCCTACATTCTGTGATGTTAGAAGAAACAAGTCCCTTTGTTTACCAACTGTTCATTCTGTTTTTGAATGAAGTATATCTGAATCTTAGTGCTGCTGGCCTGTTGTTCTAATGAAGAATCCCCAACCTTTCTGGAGTGCAGTGTGACATGTAAAACATGCTATCTTTCCTTCATTTCCAGGCATACTTCCGACAGGGTGTTGCCCTCCAGTACCTTGGACGTCATGCCGATGCCCTGGCAGCGTTTGCATCTGGACTGGCTCAAGACCCCAAGAGTCTCCAGCTTCTGGTGGGGATGGTAGAGGCTGCCATGAAATCTCCCATGAGAGGTAAAAATGATGAAAGTAGTTATTATGGCACTAATTTAAAGTAGGACATTTCTAGTCTTCTAAGACTTTAGGCTCAAGGACTGATAATTGAAAGGTTATCAAATTTGTAAAGAAATGACTTTGTGGAACCAGGGATTGAACTAAGACCCTTGAGCTTGCCAGGGAAGCACTTATTCTACTGAGTGATCTCTCTGGACCCAAGAAATGATATTTTAGATAGAGGAAGATCAATAATTATTGTTGATAACTGATATTAATGAGGCAGAATAGTAATGTGGAGAGGCCATTGACCTTGACATTTGTGAATGTAGGCTATTTATATTCTTAAAATTTTCATTATTGTATGACCATGAGTAAATAGACCAACTCTGAATTTTAAGGTTAAGGTTCTTTAGAAAAAAAAATTTTTGGTAGTTCTAAAATTTTGCAATTCTAAACCACAGTGCCTCACACAACAAATTTTCTTTGATGAGCCAATGTACCTTTTAGAAATAATCAAAAATGAGATGAAATTAGATATTCTTATATTTATTTTATCAAAGGAAAGGTGCACTTAACTAGAGACAGTATGTAACATTTTTTTTCAGAGAAACAGAGTATGTTGAATTAAACGAGTAAAATAAGACATATCGACTACATATATTTTTTGTGTTATTACTTCTACCTTATACTGGAAAAATAAGAGAATGGATTGAAAATGGTACCAAGAGGTTTAGAGGTTGGAGAAGGTGTAAACCCCAAAAGAGATTGACTTGGTTTTGAGAAATGATTGATTTTTCACCCTAGTGCTAGGGAACAATCCCAAGGCCTCATGTATGCTAGGCAAGTACTCTGTCACTAGCCATGCCCCTCCCCCTCAGCCCACTGATTTTTGAAAAAGGAGCTTTGGGGAATGTTTGAATAAAAACATGTACTAAGTGTTATCGTTGGTGAATCACTAAGGGAGGTTTATAATATGTAGTAGGCAGCTCATAATGTCTCATGCTAATTAGGTTATTATCAAGCAGAACTCTTTTCAATTTAGAAATGGCACAGTTTTGAATTTTTCATGTGAGAAAATGAACCTAAATTTAAAAATGACAGTATAATTCAACATTTTATCTAGTTGTGAAAATATTTGTAATATTAAATGATTGAAATATATTTGCCGATACTGTACTTGGCTCAAAATATATGCTAAATAAAACTGTGATGAACTAATATGGTACCACTCATATAGTTTCTGGACAGTGCATAGCTATCAAAATATTTTCCTGAAAGTCAGGGATTTCATGTCTTAGGACAAAAAGTGGTAAGGAAGCCTTTCACGCAATTTTCTAAGCTGTAGAAGGCTGAATCTTTGCTGCGGAACCTAATGGCTTCTCCCACTGTGGGATCTGCTGTTAATAAACCTGACTCAGAGCAGATGCACTTCGGAGCTCTGGGGCCTGTGGAGAATTGGGCAACAACAACGAAATCAGCCTGTCTCTCTTTTCCATTTTCCTGGCATTTCCTCATTCTCTACCTATACCCTCCACAAAGAGTATACGTGAAACATTTTTAATTCAGTTCTCTTTATTCTGAGGTGTTTCTGCTGCTGCCTTAGGAATGAATGTATTGCTATCAGTAGAATCATACTTAACATTTTGCCTTTGAAGCAATTTGTTTAGATAAATGTAAGGAAATCTTCTATAAACTGTGGAAAATTTCTCAGGGCTGCTGTCACCCTTAGGGTTCTATGTGCCAGTTCTTTCTCATCTTACAGTGAATGACCTAAGGCTGACCCTGGAGAAAGCTGCTTCTTACAGGTGCCTGGAGCACTTCAATATCTTCTTCTCTTCCCTTAGGCAATTTAATTTACCTGGGTTATTTTTAGCATTGCCTTTACCACAAATATCTATTCCAGGTGGGCCTCTCTTAACGTTTTATAGAGACTATTGCTTTGCAGCATTGTTTCGTGCATCACCCTAAATTTTAATGACCCCCTTTTTGGTCATATGGTTGCAATCTATAAAATCTGTCAGCATTTGCTGCTCATTTTAACCCACTATTTATTTTAGCTTCCTACATCTTTCTACGTTTCTGTCATTGTTGCATAGCTGTGCAGGCTGGGGCTCTTTACAGATAGGTCCGATCTGTTCTGTCAGTTGTTTTTGGTCTGGAATTCTTAAATGCAACATAGAAAAGTTCTAGTCAAGGTGCTTCTACAGGCAAACAAAGCCCGATGACCTGCACAGCGTTCCTATGCTTTTATCTTTTTGGAAGCTTAAGGATTTCATTTCGTTTTAAAGGCAGGGCTAACCTATATTAATATACTCTCGTTCTTATATAAATATATTTATCTATATTAAAATTGATTTTTTATTATAATTTCTTGTGTTTCTGAGTTAAATCTGTTTTACTTTATTTTTATAGTTTCGCTCATGCTCACAAACCGGATATCAATTAAATGGTTTCCCCTGTAGATATAGTTACACCATTTTATTTGCCTTAAGTCATGAAGGAAAATGTAAAAATAAGTAAAAACATAAATTGATAGTTTCACGTGATTTCTTTGGTTATTCTCTGCTGTTTTCCATTTTTCCTGTCCAGATAGCCTTTAAGCATTTCCACTTCATGGTATCTTATAAATGCTGAAGCAAATCTGGATGTGTAGCATACTGCTACTGCCAACCATGTATTTAACAATACAGTTATGAAGTGGGATTGAGTGAACCTGTATTTGTTTCTCTAAAGATGCCAAAGCTGCTCCTGAGTGAGGGTTCTCTTGTGTATAGTTTCTCTTCTCCTATTAATTCAGTAATCTACAGATTATTATGTTTATTATCTATCACCTGTTGTGTTGTCACCAGCTCCAGAGGCTCCAAGGAAGCTGATTTTCTAAAGTGTTGGTGGGAAATAGCTTGAGAAATCATAACTTTTCTCTTAGGGTCAGTTGGGGTTCACCTTTGATTTGTCTAGAGGTCCAGTCTCTCTAAATTCTATTTGTTTAATTTTCAGTTAGATGCAGCTATTTTTCATAGGAAACCTAATTTTGAAATGGCATACTAAAAACACCCCCCCACTGCACTCTAATTTCAGCACTCTCCTACTTCCTTCTGTGTACCTCAGTGGTGCTCAGTGCAAGGAAATGATAATACCAACCTCCTAATGTTTTGAGAGCCAAGCCCTGGAGGAAAGGCGACACTGTAGATGCTGCCTGCTCTGCAGATGATAACTGCTTCTCATCCTGGCACTGGCAGCAGGATTGTTTTACCCTTGTGTTTATGGTAGGCAGAGTGCTGTGGCTGCAGAGGACTACTCCACAGTACCCACAGTTCTCCTCATGAGCACCCACCAAGAAATTTCCCTCATTCCTTAGTATCAGAGACTGGCTTTTCTTTCTTTGTCTTCTCCAGATACTCCCAGCTAAAATGCCCTGCCATTCCTGCCAAACACCATGGACTCCAACAAGTCCAGTTTCTATTCATATATCTCTTCCTCTTGAGAAGCCACCCTGGATCTACCCTTTGGGTTCTCAAAGTGCAGTGTACTGTTTCTAAGAACTCTGGACTAAAAGCTGTATCCTTACTTTATATGTTACTAAGAAAAAAGAAAATGGATACTTAAATGTTCACATAACCTTTTAGATATAAAAGTGACAAACATTGAGAGGCACCAAATTTAGAAATGTTAGTATGTAGATAAATATGCACATCGGAACTGATGAAACACTATAGTATATCTCTTAGTTAAATACAATTGTCTGCTTTTTATAAGCTGTTGCTGCATCCCTACAAGCGCTTCAAATGTCAGGAAATGTGATTTTGTTAATCTTAAATTCTTAAAACCTTTACATCTCAGAAACATACTATAGCTGATCAATCAGTGTAGCAAAGAGCCTTTGTATTATTCCTGTGGAATTGGTTTTACATTGGTTGTTTCATGTATTATGCATAGATTCTAGAAAGAAAAACATCATAATGGCTATAGGCTGCCACAATCCTCTTCTGTCTAGTTAGATAAAAATCCACAAAATTACTCCCCTCGCTAATAGCCTAAATTTACTCTAGATTAGGAATTAGAATAATAGAGTTAGAAACAATATTTGAGAACATCTATACATTAAAAATTATCTGAACCACCTTTATTCATTGAAAGCCTGGACAGCTGGCCAAGGATAGTGGCATATATCTAAGGTCCTGGCTGCTTGGGAGCTGAGGTGAGAGAATTGCTTGAGGCCAGGTATTTTAGAGCAGCCCGGGAAACTGTCTTAAAAAAAGCATGTGTAGTTGCTAATTATAATTTCTGGTGGGTGATGATGAAGCAATGATAAACAATTGCAGTCCAAAACAGAGAAGTTTTACACTAAAATTTTAAAATTCATATATAGTGAAATGTACAATAATGTACATTTTTGTGTATGTACCTGTACACATGCATAGAGCAAATATATACATATGTGTATGTATGTATGTACATAATTATGTTCATGTGCTCTTGTGTAGATTGTATAATGATTTGTATATTTATAATTTAAACATTTAACAAAATGAGGAGACTGAGGCTGTGAGGGCTTAAAACACAGACACTTTCATCCATAGCTCAGTGTTTTCTCTGACACTGTACATCAGCTGCCTTCCTATATGTATGCTCTCAACTCTCTCAGTGAGTCAGCTCAGGCTGTCCTGTGAAGCATTCTCCGCCATTGTTCACACTATCTTCCCCTGGTTCCTGTAGTTGGGACACACCTTCTGTATAAAGTATCCTCCACTCTCTGAAGAAAGCAAAGACTTAGATTAAGTCCTGCTTTGTTTGCAAAATCATGTTCCCCTTCCTTGAAGCTTTCCAGTAGCCCTTGTAATCACTTCCTTTGCATATGCTTTATATTTGTCTTTGCATCAGCATTTATCATTTAATGCATTTACATTCTCTTTCCTGCAAAATACAAATGGTAATTTGATATTTTACATCTCATTTCTTCAATTTCATTTTCATCTAGTGAAAATTTATGGAGTTAAATATGTCTTTCTTTTTTGGGACTCATCCACATACCCGCTTCAGTCTTCAAACTGTTGCAATATTCTCTGTCTTTTCTACTACTGATGTATAGTTTCTGAGTGTGAATTGAGTGGCTCTTTTAATCTCAGCCAGGGTTGCTAGGGGAAAAAAAACTTTCCAACTAAACCATAGTATTTCTGATGGCATTCAGTCACTTTGGACTGTCAGTTTTTGAACACTCTTCCTGTTTTGAACATTCTTTCTGTTTTAAGATGGTTCCCCATCATATATTTTCTGATTCCTACATTCTCCTATAAAAGCTGAAAACAAATTCCTAGTTTTCCCATTTCAGTGAAGACCCTACTTTTGAATCAGTGAAGGTTTCAAAGAAAACATATCACAGAATTTGTTTGGTGGTGGTAGATACAATGGAAACAACCATTTCTCAAGGGTTAAGGTTCAGTGGTGAGGGCAGCACTGCAAGCTCTGGTGTCCTGTGCTTAGTTGCAATACTTATGTTACCCTTACCACATAGCTTTTGTAGCGTGGTTGTGGAGGCCTGGATTTTCCCCATTCCTAGTAGTCACTGAAGGTGCATTTCTTTTTTACTTAAAAGCAGCCAAGACTGATTTCTGTTGTTAGCAACTAAGAATCTTTCGTGTCATGATGTCATAGAACCTGGGATTAGAGCTTTGAATGATTTCTTGGCTTTTTACCAAGCTATCTGACATTGGGCGAATCCTTAACTACTTAGATACTGTGATTTCTAAAATGAGGCCATTTAAAGAAATATTTCCAGCTTTAAAAATCTATTTTTCCCCTGCTATTTGGCCAGTGGGCTGCTGATCATTGGCAACACTGGCTGCCAAACTCATCAGCAGGCACTACCAAAATTCTGCTCACAGCATTTTAGTATTATTCTTTTCTACCTAGCAATTCCTGGGTTCTTGTGCCAGTATTTAACCCTATTGGTTAGCTAGTGTTTACTGGTACTGTGTGCTGCTTGCAGCTTGACAGGTGTAAAAATGTTCTTTGTTCTCTGCTTAGTGATCTGATTGAAGGGGGAAAAATGCTTCAGGCACCAGTAAGTTTCAAGGTTTCTGTGGTAATGTTGATTCAGAGAAGAGCTCCTTAGTGGAGAATTGAGAAGTCATAAATTGTAAAAATTACACTTTAATACAGTATGGTTGGCTAGAAGATTCAAGATTTAAAGAGACCAACTCTTACATAGTTTTTAATACACATGGAGTGGAACAACTAATGTGGATTTGTTTTTTCAGGAAAGCTGACAACAAATGCATTTCAAGTGCCATCTGCTTATTGGACAATCAGGAATAGTTCAGAAAAATTATCTTTAAAGGCAAAAAAAGGGAGAAGAGGGAGGAATAGGAGGGTACCTAAGTCATCTATATTCAAACCCATCTTGAAGTGGAAAGAATCCCTTGTGCCTTATTGATCTCCTATCTGTCTGTTACAAATGCCACATGAAAATAAAATAAAACCACTATTAATTTTATTTTGGAATAGATATTTCAAAAGCAGTGATAAACATCGAACCACCAGTGCTTATGATAGGTGTTTTCTGGGTAGCTTCCTTTATTTTATCTTCTAGGAAAAGTTATGAGTAGGTTTAATGAACTGGTCATTCAAATTCAGATTTCACAATCATTTATCAAGTGCCAGACATGTTAGGGACTTTAACCTTTGTGGAGATAGTGAGTATTTTTTTTTTTTTAATCATGTGGCCACACAGTGCCACTTTCTGTGCAGTTAAAGTAGTAAACAGTCCTACATTGGCTTTCAGATTTAACTGGGAAAATATTTTAAAATTTGACCTATTCAGCAAATTCTAAAATAATTAATGACCAAATTGTGTAATAGTGACTAGAAAAATACAAATCAAATTTAGGTACAAGAATTGATGTGGGCGGGAGGAGCTGAGGATACAACCAAGTAAAAGAATGCTTGTATATGAGGTATGATTAAAAAGATATCACAAAAATATGATAAAATTTTAAAAATCTATTACAGTAAAAGAAAAATCACCATGACTCTTCTCTCCTTTTATTTAAACACAGCTACCCCATTGTTCTTGTCACTTTTGGAATTAGTTCTTAAAAGTTTCTTTTGTGAGCTTATTTATTTATTTATTTATTTTTCTGTATTTAGGACAGGGTCTACAGGGTCTCACTACGTAGATCAGAATCGTAGTGATCCTCCTGTTTACAGCCTCCCAAGCACTGGGAGTACAGGCATACACCACCATGCCCAGTCTCAATCACTTTCTCAGCTTGCCCAGGGGGCAGGGCCAGCACAGCATGCAGGGGATCAAACCCCTACTGCTGCGCTCACACTAAGCAGGCCCCTTTGTGTCTGTATTCACACCATTGTTGCCTTGTCAATATCCTGAATCAGTTCTAAACATTTAACTGTCATGGTGATTTAGGGAAGAGCCAGAAGTTACACAGTGAATAAAGTAGATGAAAACATACCACGATGTTTGATGAGTCTGCCTTTTTGTTGGATGGCGCTCAGCAACAGAGCTGATTGTATTTTTTATCATACCTCATAAAGACAGGAAAGAGTTACCAGAACTGCTTCAGAAAGTAGCAAATATGATGGGATAAATGCATGCAAAGTGAGGAGGAATATTTTAATGGAGATTAATGGCAGTGTGTCTTTTATTATAATACATTTTAAAAATATAAACATTCACTGTATATTCTGGTTACCACTTTTGAGAAACAAACAAGACAGAGAAGAACTACTCAGCAAAAATGATACATGATGGTCAAAGAACAGCGGATGAGTGCGGCATATGAAGGCAACAGTGAGAAGGAAGTTGCTGGATTATGGTGGACCATACTAGTCATTTAGGATTAGTGGACAATTAGAGTGGTGCTAAATTTAAGGCTGACATTTGTACTTGAATTAGGCCATAAAAGTAGGTAAAATATTTGTTTTTAGATATTAGAAAACATTGTCTTGTATATCACCCTATATTCTCATGTCTTCTTTTTTCTTCAGACTCCCTCGAGCCCACTTATCAGCAACTTCAGAAAATGAAATTGGACAAGAGTCCCTTTGTGGTCGTGTCTGTGGTTGGGCAGGAACTTCTGACAGCTGGCCACCATGGAGCCTCTGTGGTTGTCTTGGAAGCTGCTCTGAAGATTGGCACCTGCAGCCTCAAACTGAGAGGTTCTGTGTTTTCTGCCCTGAGCAGTGCTTACTGGTCTCTCGGAAACACAGAGAAGAGCACTGGATATATGCAGCAGGACTTGGATGTAGCCAAGACCTTAGGTAGAGTTATGTTTCTTTGCTTTATTTCAATGCAGAAAGGAAATGCAAAGCATATTAGCCTGGCAGGAATGGGAACAGTGCATGCAATGGAAAATGAGTTGCATTTTCAGAACATCCTCTATTTTAGTATATTTAGGTTTTTAGGACTTGTTAAGTAACAAAGTGCCAAGACTTTCAAAAGGCCAAGAGAAGGAGCTTAACACATTTATCACCTTCGTCAGAGATTTGGACTTAACAAATATATCCTAAGTGATAAATATTAGCAGATAAATCCCTCATCTTAATTTTATACCTCCACGACAATGCGTTATAATTTTGTGTAGGGAAGTAGTATAGTACAGAAGCTAAAAGTGAGTTATATGGAGCTAACTATTGGGCTAAGAGGCTCTGCCATTGACCTGCTGTGTGATTTTGTGGATAACCATCCTAAGTTCTGTGTGCTGCAGTTTCCTCATTTGTGAAATGAATGCGACTTACGATTATGATGGCCATTGTGGTTATTTTTCAAGAATTTTCAGGATTGTATGAAGAGAAGGCATATGGTGAATCTCCTAATAATGCATTTGTAAAGAAGCATTTTACTGTTAGTAAGATTGGCGTCAAATGGCTGAACAAACTAATAATTATTCACTATCAAAGTTTATTAGCAGAGAAATGAGGTGCAGCTGGTTTGTGACAAGGTCTTTAACCTTCAATTTCTAAGATACCCAAGTACCTGACTACAGTTTTTGTTATAGCAATAACAACCATTGTCTAGAGATTTAGGTTCTAGGACCTTAACTCCACATACAGAGTCTTGTGGAAGAAAAAAATACTTTTCTAAAACAAGGTAACTGAAATCTAAGGTAGTAAATTGGTGGCTCTTAAATTTAAGATGACCACTATACATTATAAACAGTGCAACAGTTTAATAAATTTTATGTTTTTTAAAAATCCAATTCAGGTGACCAGACAGGAGAATGCCGAGCTCATGGGAATCTGGGTTCTGCATTCTTCTCCAAAGGAAATTACCGGGAGGCTCTCACCAACCACAGACATCAGCTGGTGCTCGCCATGAAACTCAAGGATCGGGAGGTAAGAAGTTTAACCGTAAACCAAAGTCATTTGTTAAAAAAGCGTGGAATACTTTTAACTGTTCAAAAAATATGTAAAGTAGTTTAATGATTGAATAGTGCTCTACTGTATATAGGTGCCACAGTTTCTTTTCCTTTTTTTTTTTTTTTCTTGTGGAATTGGGGATTGAACTCAGGCCCTTGCGCTTGCCAGGGAAGCACTTATTCCACTGAG